>CABFOV010001722.1:0-62102 GCA_902141375.1 Timema poppense | reverse complement strand
TTATTATTATAATTGTTAATTTCAAATTGTTTGTTAGACTCGCAATATTATTATTAAAATATTATTAATTAAAATCTTTATTAATCAAGATTATTAAATTTATTCTTGAAGGAGCCTTGTGAAAACCAATTCACCACTACAACTATCCCTGGATCCACCCTTGAGCTAGGTGTAGTTAAAAGTATCTGTCCTTCTAACATTGTCAAATCATTGTATTCCACCAAACCCCTCTGTAAACCTTTCCTGTTAGGCTACTAATCCCCTCTTTCCTTACTTTTATTTGTACTCAAAGCGAGAAGTTAAGTGAGAGTGAGAGGTAATGAATGATACTATCTCCCTCTTCAACTGGTCCGTCACGAGCCCGACAAACCGATAGTGCTACGCTCTATCGGAATATATCTGTCCCAAGCAGCCTGTGCACATCGTTAACACTGAAGTACTGGTTTATAATTTGGCGTTGTCTTGGATGCCTACGTCACGATATAAAGAGTGGGGCTGGGGGTAACGGGAAAGGAGTGTAAAGGGTTTGGGGGAGGGGGGTAAGTTGGGGTGGAACCTGCCACCACCAGAAGATGAGCGAACGAAAAACGAGGCCAGATATAATATCTAAACATATATAGGTGAATGTATGCTTTAGGTATTATAGAAAGGACCGTAAGTACAACTCAATAGTTGTGGGATGGATTTATAAAGAAAGAAAATATACGTCAGGACAAATTCCAACGAATATTATTTCTCTTAATAATAAATCCAAACTTTCTGTTTTATGAAAAATTTTACTTTGTTTACTATACTTTTTTATCTTGAAAAGTTATTCGTCGTATACCTAAACTTATTTTGAAGTAGTCTATTTTAATAAAAAGTTGGTTAAATAGAATTTATTAATTAAATTTGAGGTTCACTTTAGAAGTGAGATTTATTGATCATAATTTTAACTAACCTCGCTGAACGTTCTAGGACAAATATATTTTAAGAATATATAAATTATTCCTAAATATATGTTCTTATTTATGTAAATATAATTTTGATGGGCAAAAGTAAATTAAAACTAAATCTTAATGTGCGTTCAGCTAGAATATTATAATAAAATAAGATTAAAATAAAAATTAACAGGTTTTTAATACAAGTTGAATTGTGTGTTTTATACGTTGGTCTAAATTAAGACAAGGTGAGTTTGTAATTCACTTTTTGTAAAAGCTAGTATAAAAGCTAGTATAAGAGTATTCTTTTATTCTTAAGTATTATTTTTAATAACATTTTTAAATATTATATAACAATTTCAAAGCATCTGGATTAATTAATCTTTGGATTAATGGATAGGTATTATTATTTTACATTTACTAGTGTAATAGTGTGAAAATATGATAGCTTTTGACTTAAATACAATTCTCTTCTTTGTATAACCGGGATAAGTAAAATGATAAAATACCATGAGAATTTGAACTATTACTAGATTACAAGATAAATAAATAAAAACACTTTGATATGGCATATTACGTAGAAACTTATTATTGATTTATTTTGCTATTGAAATAATAAACTAACACCCGCCTCGCTGGCGTAGTTGGCTAACGCGCCAGTCGTGTTGAGCTCGACTGCTGAGGACAGGGAGATCGAGGTTCGAATCTCGGTCGGGTGAACTGAGGGGGTTTTTTCCTAAATGGTTTTCCACTCTCCCTCCACGCAAATGCGGGTTCACTTCCTCTAATTCAACCTTCATAATTCCTAATCCATTAGAGTAATTAGTACTTAAAGCGTATAACCCGAACGGGTAGTAAGACGCGGTGCTAAAAATAATAAACTAACAAGACGTTTAGTTTTTTAAGCGCTATTTAAATCTCACTTAACCATTTATTAACTAAATTGTAACGACATAACATGTTATGTAATCTTGGGTGTAACGCATCCTTAATCTGAAAGAAACTGTAATTTTTAATACCATACATGTTAAGCTACGTTGATTAAATTAAAGTGTATTAAGTGTCTACCTTATATTATGAAAACAAATTTACGGTGTTAGAAAAAAAAGAGGCATTGGAAGATTTTTGGTCTAAATAATTACGATGATATGAGGAAGTGGACGAGGTTACATAATGATAGGTTACATACACTGTACTCATCCTAATACATTGTTAGATTAATCAATTCTCGTAGAATATGGTAGGAAAAAAATATATAGCGAATGGAATAATCTAGAACCATGTTAATGGTATTGGCTGTATTGAGATGAAAGTTTAAAGTTGTAATGAGGGGGCCTGGATGTAACTTTCTCAAGATAAGAATATTGTGATATTTTTAGTGCAAAAATTAATTTTTGAATTCCTATTGCCCTAGAGAAAGTTATGCTAGTTAATTTAATTCAACAATTTACATTACTTCTTTTTCAAAAATATTATTATAAATTTACCCTTTTACACTCAGACCGATATCCAATTATTATCCAGTATTTAGCACTTCAAATATTTAGAAATATAATCTATAATCTATAATAATAAAATTTACATAAAAATAATAGCATCCGTGAATTATTGGTGTAAGAAATTGAAAATTAACTATGCTGGACTCTGCTGATATGGCTGTAGGGGTTTAAATCTCTTACTGATAGGGTGAGGATGGATTTAATATTAATTAATAATTTACCACCGTACCTCTACGAAAAGGTGTTTGAATTTCTTTTATATTCTGACTTACTCATTACTTTTCTTAAAGTGAAATATTAAACCCGTACATCTCGGATTCATAGAAAAGTAAATTATAAGGTATGCCAATGGGATTTTGGTTTAAGAATAGTTTATTAAATATTTGAGAGAGCTTATTTGGAAAATATTACCCGCCTTGGTGGCGTAGTTGGCTAACGCGCTAGTCGTATTGTGCTCGACTGCTGAGGACGGTGAGACCGAGGTTGGAATCTCAGTCGGGTGAGCTAGGGGTGGTTTTTCCTAAATGGTTTTCCACTCTCCCTCTACTCAAATGCGGGTTCACTTCCTCTAATTCAACCTTACCAATTCCTAATCCATTAGCGTAATTAGTACTTAAATCGTATAACCCGAATGGGTAGTAAGACTCGGTGCTAAATAATAATAATAATAATTGTAAAATATTCAAATTGGTATAAAGCTATACATTAATTACTACACTGAATTTATTGAACGGAAATTGCAGCCATTTTCTCAATGGTGATTGAACCTAATGCAAAATACTATTGGTAGTAAAAAGAAATTTTACTTATGGTTCTAAGTCTTTGAGGTTAATTTATGTGTAGGATTATTTATTAATAGTCGTGGTGCTATAATTAATATAAAGCCCTGATTTATTATTCAACTACGCTCTCCAGAAATTAATTTATTTTATCCTCAAATTTCAGTAATGATTTTTTTGAATTAAAAGTGGATTTATTTATCACATAATTTTCATTGATAACATTTAAACTATATTGTTTATTAGCTATACTGCTTAAATATATTACTGATGAATTTTGAGCTTGGGTAAAAACTGAAGGCAAGGATTCTTTATGGATATGTTATATTATTATTATTATTATTATTATTATTATTATGGTGGGGATGATCAATATCACATTTCAGACATATCTTGACGTGTGAAATATTGTGTACAAATTCCGTTGAACCTGAGTGAAATAAGTTCAATTACTTTAATCTTTAAATGTCCTAGCAAAACTATTTATTGGGGTGAAATATTGATAAAATTGCCAATTTGTATAACAATTAAATTAATAAATTGAATATAAAACAACTTATTTAAACATTAAGAACCATCCTTATAACAATTTTTTTTAAGAATTTTCCCAAAAACACACCAAATATATTCTCTACAGTAGGTCATCATCAAAATAAATTACTTTTGGGTGTAGGAAACAATATTTATAATAAACAAATTTATTCTATTCATCCTTACTGTAAGAAAAGAATAGTGCAACTTCAATGTTTGTTTAGTTATTGTACATTTCTACGACAAAATATTCAATTAAATCCTTAAAATCCTAGCTCATGGACCATAACTACATCCACTAATTCTCACAATAATTAGCGGGGAAGTCGTTGATTCACCACAATTTATGGATAATGAATCAGTCGTACGAGCTGGGTGACACGTTTGATAAAAAGTCATTCAAGGTCTTGTTTCTTGCTGATAGTTATATTGAGCACGTATATGATGTATAGATTTGTTGGTTTATGTGACTATATTGCAGCCGGAACATTGTTAAACATTAAAGAGTAGTTTATTAATTTAGAAAGGCTTAGGTCTTATAATTTATTGCACGAATATTTTAAACATAGCATCTCATACTAATCAACGTGCACTATTAAAACAAGATATTTTAATATTTATTCATATTGAAAACTATAATTTTGGAATCAAACGATTATCCAGTAAAACTTATGAGAAAGGTGTAATTTTAAATTTACGTAAAGATGCTAACATACAAATTATTATTATTATTATTATTATTATTATTATTATTATTAGCACCGCATCTTACTACCCGTTAGGGTTATACGCACTTACGCTAATGTGTAATGGTAGGGTGATTGTGAGACGAAATGGAGGACCTACAGTTTAACGTGGAATCCGAACCACGGTGGAGGCCTGGCATTCCCCACATTCACAAGATATCTCTTCAGAGGTGAAGGAAGGGTTTGGTAATCAGAAAAATCTGTGCCAGGATCAAGGATTTAACCCCGGCCACCAACATACAAATTGACTAAGGTAAAAATATGTCAAAAAAGATTTGCAAATTTTATATTTGTATAATATATAAATGGGCATTTTAGTATGCTAATTACATGTAATAGATTGATCACAAAAGAGTGGATTAGTAAATATTATAAAGGAAATCTACTACTGTACGGCATTGTGAGTTCTATTAGCTAATTTTTAACTCCAAGAAAATGGCGTTACTTAAAATATTTTATAAGTTAAATCATTATTTTAATTAAAACAATGTTTTTATAGGCCAATTACGTTTGTACCTAATATAACTTGAGAAACCTTTTCCTTAGCTTCTTCATTTTAAATATTTAAAGTAAAGGTGTAACATTTTTTTTAGGAATTTTATCATCTTTGTAAGGCTAAGTGGCCACCATTATTGTCACCAGCGACTATGGTGCCCTTCTTTGCTTTTACTTCTTCTTCTGACACCTCCTTTACCCCCTTTCAGAGCCCGTTTTCGGCTCCTTAGACGCCTTCAAACGGGTGGGGTCGTTAATCAGAACTTAAGAGGGACTCAGCAAGAAACTTATTACAACCTCGTTAAACCTGTCTTCCTCCAACCCTCCCTCCACTTCCTCTTCTTTCTAATCTCTCTACCCTACCTCCATAGAAGTTGGGTGTCTGCCCCCATCCCCTCTCCCCCTCCCTACTTCCAAGCTGCAAACCGATGTGTCTTGTTTGTCAGTTCGTTTGTTGATTAGTTTCCCCTGCCTCGCCGCCCGCCCTCTTCAACCAAGCTTACCACTCAAAGTATCGGCACAAGTCTCGCAATATTGTTGCTCTCCTCGGTTTGCAAAGTTAATCAGTGACGCCCTTCTACTCTGTTTATCCTCCGTTTCTTTCTAGGTTTGACGTTTCGTGACGTTTGGAAAGTTGTTAGATTTGAACAAGGGACGTATACACAGTCAAGGACAAACTCTTGCGTATTTACTTAAATTCTATTTTTGTGTCAGAGTGCCTTTAAAACGCAATAATAATTTTAAAAAAAATTGTGACATTCAAACATAAAAAAAAGCACTTGAGGCTTTCACCCTTACCATACTCCTACAAACTAAATTTCTTTTATCAGGTTTTATGATCCTCTATTTATGGGCATACTCGTCAGTGACTTTCACATATGGAGGTTCTTCATCTTGTGCTTAACGACGTAGTCTTACTCTCCTACATCCACACTAATGGTGATGCACTTCATCTAAGCTAGTTTATTCAGTCCTTGTCTTTAGATTAATCTATAAATCAACAGTATACTATTATAGCGTATTGTAAAAATAATAAAACTACTCATTTCCGTACTTTTTCTTCTAATCAAACCAGACCCACAACATTCTACGGACTCGATAACATTGTTAAGTGTCACTATAGTGGAAGTTAAGAACAAACATTTGCTAAATTTAGTTGCAGGAACATAACTGTCCCCGATATAAATATCGTAGGGCAAGACTGATACAATATAATTCTTGGGAATCCTTGTTTGATCCCATATGATGTGAAATACAATAAAATATTATAGTATAGTTTAATCTTACTTTTATTATTAAAGTATTGATAGCATTGGTTATTTTTTTAAATAACATTATGGGCTCGTTTGAATCATTAGTTAGCGATACAATATTCTATCAAAAAATGTGTGGTCGATTTTCAAATAAAAATTGAATTGTTATCAATCAAATATATTACAAGGTCAAAAAATATATCTTGGAAATCTTGGAAACAAAAATGTTCTTTGATTTATTACTGATCAGTTTCTACAAAAGCGTACAAATTTACTTAAATATAATTTAAATATTTAACTTTATCTTTTCAATATTTTTAAAATATTGGTTTTTATATTGGCAAATATTTGCTTTCGTAGCAAATGTGTATATTTACTCATTGATATTTTATGATTTTTTTAAAAATATATTGCCACAAATTAATAATGTCCTGTAGATTTTTAAGAAAGAAATATATTTTTTTAAATGTGTAAATGTAAATATTCTAAACATTTCATCAAACACACAAGTTTATGAATCAAAATTATAAAAACATATGCCTCTAGATTCCATTATTATAAGAAATACTTTTTTAACTAAACAAATCTGTTGAAACCTCTGAAACAATAACACAATATGTTCACATTTCTGAAAAAAAAAATTAGCTTATCAAGTTTAGTATAAAATTAGTGTTACATACACAAAGAAAATTTTATAAAAGGCTAAATATGTTTTTTCTTATTTATAATGAATAAATATATCTAGTCTTGAAAACATATGAAGTTAAACACAAGATTTCTTAATTTCCAAAATGGCAATACCAACGATGACGTTAGATAAACTTTAAGACAATCCTGACCATATGTGTGTCTATAAAACGAGAAACTTGTATAAGATTAAAAAAAAGAAGATGCAACTTTATCCAGAAAACTTATCAAAACTTTATTAAGTTTCCATACAGACGAGAAATAAACTTGAAAACTTTGCGCACTTCCTCAGTAAGCACGTATAAAACGTATGTAAAAACCGCAGGAGCTGGTTGCCATCTTAACATATATATATACATATTACTCTCATTAAATTTTTTATTGCGTTTAAAAAAAGAATTGCATTAAAAAGTTAAACTATATCTACATCATTTTAAAGTATTATGCTTGTAATTACGGCAATCGCAAACTTTGATGGCTTGAAAAACTTTAATATCCTTTTCTCTATTTATCTCCTTTTAACGCCTCCTCCTTTTTCAGAAATTCTCGAAATAAGATCCTATTTGAAGGCATCGAAAGGAAAATTATTATTATTTTAAACACTTTCTGGGGTCATTGAAGTAGGCTATTACTGGATGCCATGTTTATCTTTCTAAGTACTATACTAGGACATATTCTATATATGTATTGATACATGATTGTAGTTATTTTTTCTTAGATTTCTACTCGTCATAAAGGATAAACGCTTTTTAATCAAGCTATTTAAATATAAATATGGTATAATTTAAAGTCATTGTAAACGCATTTGTTAGGACAGAGAGAATGTATACTCGTTGGTAAAAACTATTTTTTTTACACATTACAGAGATTTGTACTATGACTATACAAGTCTGTCGATAAGTTTGTTGCCATCTTATTTTATTATCTAGACACTGGATGTAATTTAAAATTTAAGAAATAAAATTACATTAAATTATTTCATAAATATATTTAAAAAAATTGACTAATTCTACACGATATCACATACAATTAGAGGCAATTAATATCTTAGTAAATATTCTATACAGTATTAATTAATTAAAGCCATATTTCCCTCTACAATAATATATTGATTTTTTTTTTCGGCACGTCATAGAATTCGTTTAGGTTATACTATACATCAATAACGCTAATGAAGTAGGAATGAAGAAGGTAGTAATTTAGAGTATATGTAAACACAATTGCATTGAGGAACAGTGTGAAATCATTAAAAAAATTATATATCAGTACACCTGACCATAATTCAAGACCTGTTATTTCCATCACTAAAATTATAATCCAACACGCCTTAACCTTTTTGACAATCTATTCTGGTATGAAATAAGGGATTACTACAATTCGTAATGTATAGAAATATTCAGACTGCTTCGTACAGTCAGTAGCATGTCTACGGATGTGTTATCAAAAGAAAAGTATTGTTAGTATATACATTGAAATTATCTTGATACAAGTATTAATACCGTAATAGAAACAATAGAAAAGTATCGAATGTGAAATAACTAGTGTCGAAAGAAAGATATCGTTATCAGTAAAGTATAAATACTTTTTATTTTTTTCTTGAAGTCTTGAATAGGAACGTAGTGTGAACGTAAAAAAAATAATCAAGCTTTTGATTCCGATAAATGTCTACGTTTTAAGAGACCCTGAAATAGGAAAAAAGGTTTCCACGATGATGTTCATCTCTTTGTCTATATCTTGATCAAAAACAGAATTTTTTTACTGATCGGGCTGAAACTTGATATCTATTGTTTTCATAAGGCTCCTCCTAAGAGATTATGGATTAAGTTAAATAGCCATAGCCTTAGAATTAAGGGTAATTTACTGAAGGGCAAAAATCGATAGAGTGAATTTTGAGTAAATCTAATTCTTTTTATTAATTTTCTATCTTGGTATTATACAACATTAAAAACAAAAGGACAAAGCTTGTTAACTCATGAAAATGATTTTAAGTGCACTTTAAAGAAGCAAATATTTCTAATTTTGACCATATACCCACAAATATTTCATATACTAAATCCCTTACTCTTCCAAAGATGTAATCCTATTAAGAACAAAAATATTTTTAATTTGTAGTATATTATATAAAACTAATAGTTTCTGAGCCATAAACAAACATAACTATTTGTTTGAAGTACCCATTATTGAGAATACAATCACTATATAAAAATGTCTTAGGACCGTTTTAATAAAGGCTTAGTAAAAGTATACTTATTGGATTTTGTACATAAGCTGTAAACATTTATTTTATGATCAAATAACTTACTAGATATATTTTGAAATTTAACGTTGTAAGAACGGTCATGTTATTTCAGTTTTATAACGCTAAATTATTATTTAAACTGATATATTTTTATAAAATTAATTTACTAAGCTTTAAAAATGATTTATTAAAATTAATAAGCGTGCAAATATCAGAATATAGTTAATAACAAGGAAAATAATAAGAATTTTTCTGTTCTAGAACTACTAGACTTGCTTGTATGGATTTTAAAGACTATTATTAATTTTTATACAAATAATACTTAACCCCACAACTTCATACATTATTAAGAATATTCAAGTAACTCCCCCTTAAGCCATTTTGTGTGAAATGTCTATTTGCATTATTATTTATAACAATAACTTATGTTTCTTAAACCAAGATCTAAAAGGTATCTACTATTTTCAGTATAAAACTTTGTGTATCTAGCAAATAATATTACAAATATTTTAATATACTAGATCGACTTCTTTAAGCTAATCTCAACCAAATGATAATATTAATTTTTCTTTCTAAATAAATGTTTGAAAACGAAATATGTTTATAAAATTGGGCTTAATATTAGTTTTTTCAGTTCTTGGGAGAAAACACAGTTATTTCCTTAACAAATGTCAAGAAATTATTTTCTAATTATATGGTGACATTTTGGAAGATTCAAGCTCCCTGACTAATAAATAAGCTTTAAATAAAAGATAATATAGGAATATATAAAACCTCTTAAAATAACTTATAAAATTGTATTACAAAAAATAGTTATTGTTTTTAAATTCTTTGTTAAACTCTGAATGTTGAAATATTATTTATTAAAATAAGCACCATGTATCATTTTTATTCTAAACATTCTTATCAAATTTTGAGTACAAGAATAATACGTAAGGTAGCTGTAATTAAGGTTAGAATTTTATGGCTTTATATACATTAAAGCTTTTCTTCTCCATTTTCTTTTCTATATCGAAAAAAAATAGAACTACTACCTTACTTGACTTTCTTCTTGTCCCTGAAGTGATGTACGATAAAGAAGAGCCTTATGTTTTAAAATTACTTAATTCATAGTATTAATTATTTTTATATTTTGATAAGTACTTCTTAAATCAACTGACTAGATTTTTACATTTCTTGTATACATTTATTATGTTCTCTTAGTGTGAAAATATATAACTACACAACAAATTGATTTTCCCATAGATTTGTTTATATATTGTATATTTATATCAAAATGTATTGGTATAAAAATTGTGCATATGTTGTCTATTTTTAAAGTGAAATAATTGCCAATTTCAAATATCAATTTTTCGAAAATTTATCTTCCTTACTAGATATATTTATAGATAGAGTAAATAGGATACATTCTATCCAACCTCCTATTTACATATTTTACTAGCTTGTATAATTTATATATGATAAACAAACTACTTGAAAATAATATTTTGGTTAATTTATTTATTATTAATGATTTACGTTAAGGCTTAAATTTCAAAATATTTGTTTTCATGCATTGAAATAAGTTTATTTAATATATGATAGTAACGTATTTAAACTAAATTAGATTGTTTTTATAATTACCTTTCCTTATTTTAACTATTTTGAGAAATCAATTGGAAAAATATTCAATCTGATTTCATGGTATTATGTAGTAGTCAAACTGGAAATAAGCTCTTTTTTCTTGGACTAGAATTATAGATAAAGACGTATTGTCCCTGCTGTGGCATGGCTATTTGCATTTTAATGCTTGCTTTTAAAAGTGGTGCAGGGAATGGTTAGTTGGAAGTTTGAAGTTATAACTTTCAACAAAATGCCAAAAAGAACACGCTTGGGGTTTTTAAAATGAAAAGCGGTCTTTAAAACATAAATTTAACTCTTATAGCAGAAATTAAAAAAAAAAGAGTATGTTAATAACCACTGGATTCTTGTAATTTGTTTTTAATATTTTAAGGTGTGTTTAAAAACCTTGGTTATTTTTTGTGGGAATGGGACTATCATAGAGTTATTTTGAAATTGATTTTTATATTATATCTAAACGGTATCGGGAAAATAATAAAATATTGTTCATAAATTGAGTTTAAACATTAGACTAACTGCAATTAACCGGCGTTGCTTCGGTATAAAACGAGTCGCTATTTAACCACAAGTGATAGTGAATGATATTACACCTTGCCACTGGGAAAAATATAAATAAATCTCAAACTTCATCAATTCCTAAGGTTTAAAACTTCAAGATTTGCATAGAGTTCTATCTAAACTAAATAAATTTAATGTAATTCAAACATAAATAATACCACTAAAGATGCAATAATTATTATTTAAAAAATTTATGTTGAATCAACTGCAATATAATATCACTATTTAGAGCATATGTTGTATAAAATTTTCCTTAATAGTAGATGAATTAATATAAAAAATCCCTGTTTATTTTAAACTTAATCACTCTATGGCATTAGGAACTCGAAAGTTAATTGCTTCATTTAAAAAAGTAAGACCCCTATCCCTATCTAGAGCTAGTTCTATTCAGTCCAACTTATTATGCGCCATCATATCTTGAGCTAGTTATATCCAGTCAACCTCACTACACCCTATCCTTATATAGAGCTAGTTCTATGAAGTCCACTTTATCACACCTTATCCTTATATTGAGATAGCTATATCCTGTCCACTTCATTACGCCCTATTCCTACCTTGAGATAGTTCTATCCAGTCAAACTCATTACACCCTTTCTATACCTTGATCGAGTCCAACTCATTACACTCTATATTTTTCAAGTATATTCAAACGATATCCTTTCATCTGACTCCAGGCATTCTTACATTGGGGTTTGGTCTTCTTCCATTTAGTTTTACAATCGGTACCCCAACCAAGGTTCTAGAACTTACCATTCGCTCTACATGTCCTCACCTTTCTTTTGAACTAAATTTATTAAAAAATAAATATAAAATAATTTAAAAACTTTGCTCGAACGTTTGTTTTTATATAGTCGTGTATGTTTGGATATCATATTTGAGATAAAAAGTTTTAATGAATTATTGACTCCTCATATATTATTTGAAACTTTCAGTGTTTGTAATGGTAATTTAAAATAATTTATTACCCCTTTTGCGCACCATCTGGCCTTAGATGTTATTTAGACATACGATTGTGTTTCCATTTATTCGCTTAGAGCAATCAATCAACTAATAATGAAAGATAAATTATTTCATTTTAAAACATCAACAAATAATCGCATAAGGGATCGGTAGCATTTTTCAAACATTTGGGCATATTTCTTCAAATTATGCAAAGGGGTTAGGAAATAAAAGTAACCAGCTTTTAAAACAAGTTTTTTTTAAATATTTCTCTAAATTTAAATATTCTTCTATATTTAAGATGAAATATGTTAATAATGATAATTAATATTTTAAATAAAGTAACGTTATTTTTTACAGAGGTTTTAGATGTACTTGACTTGAGGAAAACCAACGAAGTATATCTCTTTGTGATAATATTTATAGAATCTAGGAGAAGTGATTTTCCAATCTGTTACCTTTGATAAAGCCTGTAACTATAAAATAAGACTGGTAACCTAGTTTAAGGTCATTCATGTCGAAATAAGAAGATTTTATATTCCCTAAAGATCCTCTCCAATGGAAAAGGTAGTTTATAAATATATGCAATAATCGTATTTAAGAATTATGATATAAAAACTTCCTAGTATCTTTTTATATTATTTTGAAATATAGGTGTAGGAAATATACTCTATTCAATGGTGTGAACATTAGAACAGTTCTAAAAGTTGGGTCTAGTAGATCTCCTAAGTAATTTAATTAGTAGGCCCTAAGAAAAATTATGTCATGTGAATAAATTATAATCTAATTAAATACAAGTAAATTTTACTGATTTTCAAAAAATAGATACTTGTTTCTATGTAAGAACATTTTATAAATTTTTCTCATTTGCATATAAATTCGAGCTGTTTATGCACATTATAGTAGTAGCATTGGTATTTGAAATATAAGTATAATTGATTTTTAAACATGAGCATTATATTAAAAACTCATATGTTAAACAACTTAAGTAGAGATTTTTCTATTCAATCAACTGAAAATAACTTCTCTCACAAATTGTTATTTCACGCAGAAACGCAATGTTTACTATATCGGTTGATTGTTTGTTTTTGTGCTAGTGCCGAACCAGTGAAAACTAATTTTTTTGTGTCTGAATTATTCGGCATTGACGAGTGTTCTAGATTGATTAAGCTTAGGCTATTGCAAATCCCACACGTACGTAGGATTATTAGGACGAGAAAGGAAATTTAAAACTATATAAAATAGACAATTATATATATACTTGCGTATATATATACATACTTGTGTGTGTATTTATATATATACTTGTGTATATATATATATACTTGTGTGTATATATATATACTTGTGTATATATATATACTTGTGTATATATATATACTTGTGTGTATATATATATACTTGTGTATATATATATACTTGTATATATATATATATATACTTGTGTGTGTATATATATACTTGTGTGTGTATATATATACTTGTGTGTGTATATATATATACTTGTGTATATATATATGTACTTGTGTATATATATACTTACTTTATGTATATATATATATATATTTGTGTATATATATATATATATATACTTGTGTGTATATATATACATATATACTTGTGTGTATATATATACATATATACTTGTGTATGGATGGAAACAAAAAACAAAATTCAACTAAAAAAATATCCAGATAAGAGACAACAGCTAGAAAATGTATATGACTATAAAAGCTCAAAGCACTGGTAAGTATTAAAATAATACAAGTGGTAGTTATTAAGTTGCTTTAGTTATGTCCTATACATGTTTACGTACCTAAATGTGCTAAGACAAAAAAAAGTACTAAAATAAACTTTTATTTTATGTTACTGAAAGAATAATGAATCGAAATGGCTCTTTCAATGACGATTTGTTTTTTATTTGATCACTTAGTTTCAACAACCATATGAACAAAAATTATTTAGCTTTAAATAAATAAAATAAATGTTATGAATTTTCACATAAGTTGAATTTATGAAAATGTTAGATAGTTTACAATGCTAAATGCATGGTGAAATATTAGATTACCCAAAACCAAAATCACAATTTGATGCTAGCTTGAAAATATTACACACAAATTTATAATGTGAAAACATGGACAACGAAGTCCGTTTTTTTAAAAAATTTGTTTGTAGTATGAAAGCTTGGTTTTGAAACCCGGCTATTTCTTATATAAGATCTTTTTTCTATTTGATTTTTCGCTACTTCTTTAATAAAGTATGAGGATTTTCCTCAAAAGGGAGACAATTCCAATGATTGCTAGTGTTTGGTAAACTAGACTTAAGATAGGTTAAGATCATCATTGGCTCCATAACCTCATATTCACTATCATCATCCCCTCATCTCATTGGGTCATTGGTTAGGGTTCCTACATAGTTTATTTCGTATGTTGTTTTAATCACAATATCCTATATTTACTCGACTGTTGGACAGGAAGACTAATTGTTAAGCTCGTTTATTCTGGTTTGATGATGACGACAGAAAGGTAGGCGTTAGAATCATGGTTGTTTATTTTCAATAGCCTAAAGCACTCCGTTAGTGCTATGAGAATTAAATTTCCTCACATTTTTCCTTACAAATCCTTAGTCCATTAGTGTTATTAATATTTATATTAAAAATGGAAAGAAGAATTTAATGATATAATGAAACTAAAACTATAGATTGCATTTTTATTTCATATTAATTAAAATAATTCACATTTTGAGAGTTTTATGTTATATCAATTTTACTCAAAAATATATTATATCTAAAATATTATGGACGAAGCACCAAATTAAAACTTTCTTGTTATATTTATTTAAGCTTATCATCAATATATATATGTATTTTTGATAATACATTATCCTCTACCCAGATTTGAAATGAAAGTTTCAACCTATATTTATATTTAAAGTTGCATACATATGGATTTAGAACACATTTTTAGCTTTAAGTAGTTGTTTTATTCATCTCAAAATATAAAATCTGAAATGATTTTTTTTTATGCCATAGGAAATAAAAGGACACATAATAACACAAATATTAACTTTTTCTCTTTAAAACTATGCCTTGTAGCCCTACACATTAATAACAATAAAACCAATCACTTTCGGATGCACAATTTTAGCCACCACTTCCTCCTCCCTGAAGCATTTAGGACATCAAACTAGGAGGGATGGGGATTATAATACACTTCAAAACATCAGAATGACATCACGTTTACATCCACACACACACACACACACACACACACACACACGGATATTCCGTTAATATCTATAATTAAAATGGAGGTATAAAATGTGTTCTGTGTCTATGATACGAATTAAATCATTATTGGCAAAACCAACTGACCAATCGATGACTGGAATACATGAGAAATATATAGATAGTGTAACCACTAATTAATTAAAAATACTAATAATGTGGCTAATAATACCTTTGTAACAGTGCTTTACATGATTGTTTCAAAGAGATTAGGGGGGGATATTATACGATATGGTATTTTCTATTGTTTTAAAAAATTAACAAGATAAATTAATTAAAAGTAATATTTGTAACATTATGAGAGTTCAAAAAGAAGTAAAGATTATTTTTTCAACTCAGTTTCTCTTCATTTATTTTTCCTGTTAATTAATACTTAAATTTACTCGATGACTGGCTATTATATAAACAAAATAAAATTCTTAAAAAAACCTAATGAGTTGTAGTAAGGAACAATAATTAATCAAATCGATAAAAATAGAATTCAAAAAGAAATAAACATTTGTAATATAGGATCAAAAAAGATACATTGATAATAAATCCTGGGTAAAATTAACTCCAAAAAGTAATAAAATCCAAGTATGGATATGAACTTATAAAGAGTTAATAGTATAATAAAAACGCAAAAACATTATTATAACATAATTATACTAAAGGAATAAAAAATAAATTATTAGACTAATTGATTCAAATGAAAGTTAATAAGTTAGAATAATATTTCCCATTATCAAAAGGTTATAAACACATTAAAAATGTCAGTCAAGTAAAAAAATATATAAACAAAAAAATACATATAAACACACGTAACAAAGAACCTGATTTTAGAAAATTCATTATCTCATATAGAAACCCCAAACTCGGAAGTTTTATATATTGTTTAGTAAGGGGAAATCAAATCCTCTGTAAATAAATAATGGTTGCACTATCTCTTGTAAATTTTCCAAATGAAACCTGAGAAAAATATTTTCCAATTATTAAATTTTAATTGAAATATACAATACTAAAATGATCAAACTACTTATATTTTAAAAGGTGCTATCAAATCCCACTTGATTTTTTAAATTGATGATTATATTCTGGGATGGTAGTAAAGTGACGTTAGCTTTCTCTTATATCTTACAAACTAATTGAATTTAATCTGTAAAAAAAAATTGATGCATTTTACATTATAGAAGTTAACTGTGATATCTGTAATTAAGTTTACAGCACCCCAAAAATATGTTTAATTAATTAAAATTTTTACTTATTACATTACGGATATGTAACAAGTTTTAGCAAGTTTTTCACCTATCTTTTGAAGAAATGATCATTTAAAAAAAAGTAAGCTAGATACCTAAGCTACTACAAGTTTCAAGATTGGCCTAGCACAATGAGTACAACTAAAATGATCCATTTAAAAAAGAAAATTAAACTAACAAAGGAATAATGTTACGAAATTATATTTTATTGCATCCTTCACTGACATTAAATTTAAAAGTTGAAAAGTGTCTCAACACAGGATAATATTTGATTCCTGTGCCTGTAGGTTAGATCTATTTTGGATGGCAATACATACATGATACAATAATGATGGCAATACATAGAAGAAATGATAATAAAGATGATGGAAACCCATATATTTCCATTGTAATAGAACATACTGCCACATGTTGGGAGGAGTTTTAGGTCAGGGATAAAACATCTGTAGAGATAGGTTATGTAATTTTCTGTCTATCACTCCATTTAACATAGGTAGTTAGGATAACATATTTCATAAGTGTAAAAGAAATGAATCGATAACAAAAATAGATTTATTATTTAAACATTCTAAAAAGGTGATATGGGGGTTACACAATTTAATGATAGGGAAAAGAAAGTGTCAAAGGCGACATGGCAACAGTCAAATGGAAGTTAAGTTGTTATTGGGTATTGGATTGCAAGACAGCCGGGATAGGGCCAGAATTCCGACAGAAAGGTATAAAATGAGAATATAGAGAGTTAGCAACATATAAAGCAAAACGGCTAATCCTATAGTTTTAGAATTACCAAGTTACATGTTGGCCAAGCTACCTAGCTTGACTAGACAAAGGAAAGAAATCCAAAATAATAAACTGTAAGATAATCGTAGTTCAGTTACACTAGTATATGACTAACAAACGGGTGTCTATACAAAATTGTACTATGGCCGGTCTATTCTTAGTAGGTACTGCCAGATCCATCTTTAGTACTTTTATTCTATTACCCACTTCCTGGGGTATTCATCCAATCTAGTACAAACCAACATTAAGTATATAGCCAGAGGAAGTGCCAACCAAGGGGCGAAAGAAAATACTATCTGTGCGGGCCTCCATACAAACTTAACCGTGTTCCGCACTTGCGTACCCAAAATTGTATCACAGAAATTGGGATGGCAACAAGAATGCTGTGAGACACTGACCATAGTCCATAAGACTATGTCTGCTTTTCTATCTCAACAAGTCTGAAATACGTGGGAATTTGCAGAATACTTGGATCAATAAACAAGATTCCTTCGGCGTCGAGGCGGTGACTCCAACGTCCCAAACATTACGGTCAGCAGTACCTCCTAGAGGTGCTGGAGCAGAGGTTCCTCCTTCGAGGATATCCAACGATGGACTACAATACCGTGAACCTAGGGATCGCTCATTATATACTCTTTTTATGACTAGAAAAATTGGGCATGTAAGTAAGGAGTGAGGAAAGGCAAGGGAGGGTTTTGGAGCAGTGGAGAAATAAGGTGCCAAAGCAGTCCGCTAGGGGAGTAGTGTTCGTAGCTCGCGGCATCGGACCAGCGATAGTAAGGCATTTCTTCAATGTAGAGTTTAAGGGGTTAGACGTCCGTTGAAACTGTCGCGCCTTCTACTCCGCCATGTTTGCAGAACAGTTGGTGAAAGCATGGTAATCGAATCTGGGAACATCCACGTAATGTGAGTAGAACTCAAATTATATCATTGCAGAATATATCACTTTTCATTATCTTCTTCGGATTTCTTTGTATTATTTTAGCATTTGGTGCAGACTACAATTTGTAGATGTTATTTGAATTAAGTGACATGCTACATCTTATTTCAACATTATATGTAAAAAAATTATTTGTTTCACTGAAATTTTTTACTTTAAATGTTTTTACAATAATTTATTGAAATTAATATTGTCCAAGACACTAATTGACAATTTAACCAATTTTTCTTATTTAAAATATAGGAATCATTAAAATATTTGAAATTTGATTTGAGTTATTAATTACAATACATATTATTCAACAAATTTTAATTTGTGTGTACCAAATCACTAAAATAAACATATAAAATAGATTACATACTAGATTTTTCCAAAATTCTGCTAGTCCTTAAATGACACACTGGCTAGGAAAGTCTTGCCATACCTGATTTAGGGTTTACTTTCACGTTTTGTTCATGAAATAAAACAAATCACCACGAAATAAATATATCTTCACTGCAAAATTCCAAATTTTGTCCAAATCTAGTAGTCGTTTTGTCGATTGTCGGGCGGCATCTATAAATTCATACAGTTATTTAATAATAATACTGGTACGATTAAAAGAGAAATTAGTTTGAATTTGTAGTTACGGTCACTAATTTGTAGTTTAAAATAATTGCACCTTTCTTTCATTTTTTATACATGTCATAATAAAACGTGGCCAAATGTTTTAGATGAATGTATGAAAATGAGTAGAATTAAGAGTTTTAAGTATAAAGGAACATTTATGAATTGCTGAATGGATGTTATTGAAGTGAAGAGAGTATGCAAGAATAGGAACGTGTGGAGAAAGTTAGTGAGGATGAATTAAGTAAGGAATTGGTGTTTTTGGAGCTAGATGCACAGTTTCTTGCTTACCCCTCCAGGGAACGGTGGTATTAGATGTGTGTGTGTGTGTGTATGAACGTGTATATGTTAAATCATTTCAAGCTAGGCTGAAATAAATTTTAGTTCTTGTAACCATTATTTTTTTAATGATTTATTTTTAAAATGAATTACTGTGATGTTGATGTTATCATTCGCTATGAGCTATTTTAATATTTTACTGCCCCAAAGAGTATTTTTTGTATCTTCAACATCAATGATAAAAATAAAAAATAACGCTAGAATAATAAAAATAGAAACCTAGGGAGCATTAATAAATATAGCATTTTAATCATAGGTCCTATTTTATGCATAAAATATTAGATGAAAACCTTGTGCTATATTTTAAAAAATAGGTTAAAGTCACTTAAACAAATTAGAAATATTAGAAAAAACTAAAAAAAAAAACAGTTTTATAAACAAGGGTAGTTTCGTTAAACCACTATGTTATCACTAGTTTAATTAATTCCATTGAAAATATTGAATAATACCTGTATTGATACACTTTAATCCACTATTTTGAACCTGTTATCCAAGCACAACGAGGCAGAACTATTTCAGGTCCTAAGACTGATTATTAATAAGCTCCTCAAATACCAAACCTACCACTAATTTGCTGGTGAGTTTATACAGGTAAAAGTCAAATATAAAAAGTCAAAATTTGCTTAAAAGTAGGATAGATAAAATAACTTGGGCAGGAGCATTGAAGTATTTCCTGCTGAATTGTGTCTACTCCCATAAGCGGTGTATAAAAGCCACACATACTTGTTATTTAACACACACGTGCTATTTAAAATAACACATAAATTATGTTTTCTCCTCTCACTGATACAAGTCCTGTCCAATGCATTGATAGATTCATGAGAACCCTTTTGCATCTTAATGATGAATTGTAAACCATATTGTCCACAAAAAACTCCCATTCATCTTATGATAATAATAATAATAATAATAATTATTATTATTATTATGTTGGCTCCTTTAACTAAGATTTTTGTTTAATTTGATAGATGAGTGGTACGGAAATGAGCACAAATTGTGAATGCATTAAGAAAGTGTTGATTAGGACAACTAATATTTATCCTTGCCAATGCTTAGTGAAGGAAGTCAAGCAAATTGAATTAATTATCATTAGCTAATATCTGTTTATTATATTGTATTATAAGTTATTAATTTTCTTATTATTAAAATAATTTACACCTCATGAAATTTATCAAATTACATTATATTACCTTTTTTTTATAAAATAGGGTAGTTAAATTAACCATTATAAATACATTTTAGCTTGAATGTAACAACATTTAACTCAATCTTATATCATATAAAATGAAAAAAATATTAAGAATCAATGTTATATATGTTCATAAAGTTCATTGCAACTTACATGGCGTAGGTGACCTGGCGGTCTAGGGGTAAGGTGTCAGACTTCTATGCTGGCGGCCGGGGTTCAATCCTCGGTCCCGGCAAAGATTTATATGATTACCAAACCCTTCCTTCACCTCTGACAAGACATCTTGTGAATGTGAGGAATGCCAGGCCTCCACCGTGGTTCGGATCCCACGTTAAACTGTAGGTCCTCCATTTCATCTCACAATCACCCTACCATTTCACATTAGCGTAAGTGTGTGTAACCCGAACGGGTAGTAAGACGCGGTGCTAATAATAATAATAATAACTTACATGGCGATGTTATGAAATTTGCGGCCAGATAATACGTATTTTGATTGATATTCAACTACGTCATGGAGCTACTAGCCCTGTCATTTACATTGCTAAGCAAGTTACCATGGCTGCCAATAATCTCTTATCCAACTAGCATCCATTAAAGTTTACCTTCGTCCATCATTGCGTATGGGGCTTCAAATTAAAAGTTTCGTGCTTGACCTGCTAGTTCCATTTTCCAACTAATTAAAATACTGAAATACTAATGGAAGTAAAACATTATATACTAGGGATTCACACTAGTCCTCAATATATGATATAAAAAGAAAATCTTTAAAACCTTCAATTTATATATGCACAAAAATAATATAGGTATTATATTAATAAAGTAGAATTCAAAATTTCTTAAACGTAAATATGTTTTTAAAATATATTTTAAAGCAAAGAATATTTGGTATAAGGATGTGTAGTATGATTGCGTTTAGTAATATATTGCTTTTTGCTCTCTATTTACCACTTATCTATTACTGCTTTCTTTCTTTATTTAATTTTAATATGTCTACGAATGAACTGTACAGTTACGTGAAGAGCTAAGTGTTTAAATTAAAAAATATTTTGTAGACAACTTATAAATTAGGTTTAAATAATTATTATATTAATAGTATTGTTGTTAATCGCAATAAAAGTTGCTTGGCTTAACTTTTCCAAATAAATACGTCATTATTATTATTATTATTATTATTAATTATTATTGACATTGCGTCCTTTTCTGGATTAACCAGAAATAAGATCGGGTTTGAAAGGGGATATAAGCAAACCACATATCTTTATGAATCTAGTACAGAATATTAAAGGCGAACAAGTGTTTAGACTTATGCCTCTTTTTTAAGCTCATACAATTCGTTTAACCTCAAAAGTAGCCGTCTTACCTTGATGGATTACGCTATGACCCAATACTATAACTATACCGTAAGAAAGTTAAGTTTGCTATTCTAAAGGCTAAATTAAGGGTAAAATTCGAATTAATTTCGAATTATTTTAAAGTGAGTGCTGTGTGAGTTACATAACAAGTAACCGTGTTTACATTTACATGTCCAGGGTGTTTACCATCCGGGAAAATCAGGGAAAACGGGAATTAGCCGGGAATTTGAAGTGATCGGGAAAAACGGGAATAAGCCGGGAATTTGGTAAATCACAATACAAATCCGGGAAAATTATATTTTACTCAAAATATGAAATACAATAATCATTAAATCAGTAAATTATGTATTTTTTTGTTTGTAACTGTGTAATGTAATATATTTTTAATTCCTAGTAAACAATTTTAATACAAATTTTCAAAAATATTAAAATTCTAAAACTTATTATTATTCATGAAAAATATTAATAGAAAAACGAGTAGAGAAGGGAGGGGGGAAGTTAGAAGGATGTTACATACATTTTAATGGGGAATTTTAGGAAATGATCAGGGGAAATCAGGGAAAAAGTCGGGGATTTCATTGGTCAAGTTGAGTAGACACCATGCATGTCCCTACACCGTAGTTAATGGGCTGTTGCGTGGTATAATATATATAAAATCAAATATAATTATAAATGCAAAAGATATTGGTTCTCAATAAATGTACCTATTAAGAGTAAAAAAACTTAGTAAGCTATTAGACTTATTGAATGCCGAGTATGTTGTATATTGTATTGGTTATCGGTTTTTATTATTGAGTAGCTTGCATATGGCTGCCAGGGCATAGATACGCCACCATTCCTCTCCACCTAGTCATAAAAAAAACTCCCTATAACACCCTCACCCCCTCATTTCAAATAGTGCACAACCAGACCGTCTGCGTTTCTACACATGTATTAATCGCTCAATTTATTTGCCAGAGCTAAAGCGATCTCTATTAGGATTTTTTTTTTTTTACCGACGCTATCACAATGTGCACTCGTTTCAATGCACATATTCTCTTAGCGTGTGTGTTAACGTTTATTTTAGGTAGATAATAGAAATTCATTAAGATCGTGAATGTCAAAGTAATTGAAACTCAATTTTTTTTAAATTGATAATTTCGTTTCATGCTGCACAATTTGTTGTAGTAGCTTAAAAATTTCACATTTTCAAAACATGTTTTATTCAAAAGTAAATCAATAAATTTATATGATTCAATATATTGCGTACTGTACTAATAATCTAATGATTGGATATTATAATAGTTCAGTTAAGATGAAGTTACTTTAAAATAATTTTTTTTCAATAATTTATTAAGAAATACAGGTGGGTATTACCGTAGGCTGATTAAAAGTTTAATGTTTTTCAAACATAATCTGAGACCAGTAGAGGTGTAATTATTTAAATAATAATTTATATCCGCCTTAAAATTATATTCTTACAATTTCTGATAATTTAATATTAATTTATGTTGATGTGATTTCAAATTAAAAGTATAAAATGAAAATGATTCTTGGTAAATCACAGTTGTGATGTTTAATAGATTTTGTGATCGTGTACAGTATATTTCGTTAACCAAGGATATTATTTCTAGAAATGTAGCTAACATTTAAAATTCTACAAAGAGCAAATATAAACTTAAATAAGATTGTATTCCCTCTTAGTAATTGGATTACACATGTATACCTTTTAATATAAACGTGTATTTATAAAAAAATACCCATAAATGTGGTTTTTATTTTGATTATTTGAAATTTTTAAACTTCTCAATCTAAACCGTGTGATTAAATAAACTCTTTGATTAAGGATGCGTATAAAACTTTTTATCAAAATATATGATGATTTATAAAAGTAGAATAGGGTTGAAAAGTGTTTTTTATCCATAAAAAAAGAGAAGTGTTGAATAGTGTTGTTTATTTAGTAAGAGACAAATATTATTTTGTTTCTGTAGTTATTTATCGTTTTGCCTGATTAGACTGTGTAAAATAATTGTATTTCTATTTGCTTGATTTTTAAAATATCAATGGCCTATTATAGGTTAAAGTATAATTGGAATTATTAAATCATAACTATTAGCTACATTTTTTTAATGGTGCATAACACATATTGTCTAAGCATAGTTTAGAAGAGTATATCCACTACCCGCATAAGTAAATATACGAAAAATTCCAACTACCCTGTCTTGTCTGGTTTGTTTATAATTGGGAGACCAAGGTGAGTCCCAACTAAATTTATAACCACTATCCCCAAAACCCAGATATCGGTAAATTTCCTTAAAAATGTACCTTCCTCTTTCCTTTTCCCCTAAAGTAAAATATGTTGATAGCCCACATATCTAGTAAGACGAAGTGTATACTAAAATACATCTTAAAAGACTCACTGTAAATTTAAAAAAAAAATCATCATTGTCTTCTTTGGCATGTGAAATATTATCTGAGATAAAACAAGAATTATTTGAAAATTTCCTTTCCCAGTAAACCAAAGCAACACGGTGTGCAAATACAAACCAAATATACGACCTATCACATACTGTAGAGATTCAAATATATATCCGTTATTAAATCCAAGCTATAAATTAATGATATGTTGCGATATAATAGGAAAAAGTAGCTGAGAGGGAAGCATTTTAAACATAGTCTGTATTTTAATGGGATGTGAAGTGCAAAAATCGCAAGGGAAATTTGTAAAAGGTTCGGTTTGGTGTCAGTGTGGTGCTTATGTATGTATATATCCAACCAGCAATGGCCCTCTGCTTTTGGTATCATTAATTGGATCGCAATGCACAGTCTATTGATCATTTTTCTTACTACAGTCTGGTTCAACAAAATACTGAGCCATCAATTTTAATATAGTTATAAATGATTAATATTCTAATAATTTGTCACCAGAGCAATGAATATTTGTAAAGAAAAATCTACGTAATAATATCACTTTTGTCACAACTAGGGAGATATTTATGTAATACATATTTTTTTACTTGTTTGCACCTTTTAAAGCAACTTGGAAATCAGTAGCAATTTATTTGTAATTAATCCAGTTTTAAAAGGATAGTGTTAACAGTGGTATACCCATAATTCATTTTGATACAATCATATTTAATAAAAACATAATAAGTGTTTCTGTGATAAGTTATTATAAATATAGGTCTCTGTTTTAAATTGTTTTTATGTAATATGTATAAAATTATTCATATAAGCATACACACACATACACATGCATATATAATCATGCCACTTCCTTACCGGTTAGGCAAGTATCTGTGCATGTATCTCAAAAAACAACTATTCGCACTGTTTACATCCTCACTAACTTTCTTAAAACTTCCCTATCCTTGCTTACTCCCTTCGCTTCAACAATATTCATACAATATAATACATAAGTCTTTAGTCTTAAAACTCTTAATGTCTCTCTTTATCACACATTCATCTACAACATTTATCTAAGTATTGTATGGCCTACAATTTCCTTTGATTCACACACAATCTATCTTCATATATTTTCTTCGTCAGTCGAGCAACACTCATCCTTTCAACATGTCCAACAAACGTTAGACGCTTCTTTCACATTGACCTATTGCATTCCCTTTCAAACCCCTCTCATTCAGCACACATTCATTACTGACCTTGTCTATATGTGTTTTTCTTAACATAGATTTCTTAAATATATCATTCAAAATATATTCTTATTGTTGTGTTTCTCTTGATTAACACAAATTTCACATTCATAAAACAATGTTTGCGTCAATAAACTTTTATATACTGCCATCTTTGCCTCGTTCGATACTACTTCCTTCTTCGTAATATACCACATATATCTAACTACTCTCTTATATGCACTCATCGATCTGTTAATTTCATCATTTATACCTACATTTTTACAGAACATTCTGCACAAATACACAAAATCATTCACTTGTTCTAACAATTTCCTATTTATACTAAGTTGACATTATTTTCCTTATCTGTCCTTATATAAATTATCACCTTGGTTTTGGTGACATCCATACCAAGATCCATTCGGCTTGTTATCACATTAAAAGGATGTAATGCAGGCTGCAAGTCTGTTTCATTATTAACCATTAATACGGCATCATCTGCATGTAACAACACACTCACATTCACATTGTCTATTTGTATACCAACCGCTTCCTCGCAAGTATCCCTCATACACCTTTACATTGATACATTAGAAAAAACAACTGTCGATATATGACACAACCCTGTCAAACACCCTGTTCAAGGTCAAACCATTCGCTCAAAGCTCCATACGCCCTAACGCATGCTTTACTTTGCACACAAACCACGATAATTGCATTTACTAATCAGGCATCCACCCATACTTTCTCAGAATAATCCATAACATGTTCCTACTCACGCGATCTTGCACTTTCTCCAGATCAACAAATACACCATATACTTTCTTCTTTACTATAATACTTTTCTCAATCACTTGATTAAATGTAAATATATGTCCCATACAACCTCTACATGGCATAAAACCATATTTTAACCCAAAATATTGACCACAGTTTTTTTCACGCGCCATCTAATTGGAATCTCTCCCAAATACTTTGCCTGGAAAACTAAACCTAATTGCCCTATAATTCTTCCATTCACTCTCACTGACTTTGCCTTTGTACGAAGGCACAATGACAGCATTTTTCCACACATTAGGAACATTCGAAATCCCAGTACACACATTGAGTCTACTCACGCAAATTGGCAAGTAGTACCATGCCCGACACTTAGACATTTCATTTGTGATCCCATCAATGCCCTCAGCTTTGCCATTCTTTAATATTTTCATAGCTTTTAACACCTCAGCCTGGTTATTTATTCCACTTATCATAAATTTTCCCTATTTTCTGTTATTTTCTC
The DNA here is from genome assembly GCA_902141375.1 of Timema poppense. Lineage (NCBI taxonomy): Eukaryota > Metazoa > Arthropoda > Insecta > Phasmatodea > Timematidae > Timema > Timema poppense. The sequence continues at coordinate 35,213 of CABFOV010001722.1, read as the reverse complement.
TACGCTTTCACCATAAAAATGCTCAAAATACCCCCTGCATTGCTCTCTTATACGGTTTTAATTTCAGATCATCTCACCGTGTTCATTTTGAATACCATATGTCTTTTCTTGCATCATTTTTTGAATATATTTAATTTACTTCCAAAACAGCTACTTATTTTCTTCAAAATCATTCTTCCTTCTTTATTCTTCTTTTAATTTCTCTCCTTCTATACTCTCCTTTATTAGTTCCTTTACACTCAAAATTTTATATTTGTATATTGATCATAGAGATAAATAATAGTTTTATCAAAGTAGTTTACCATTTCATAAAGAATAAATATATTCAATAAATGAATAATTTAAAATATTCAAATATTAATACAATTTTATATTATCTCACACTCGTTTTGACAAGGACATTAAAATCTAAAAGATTATATATACATATAGTATCAGAGTTTAGCACATCTTGTCACCTGACAGCCATGTTTGTTGAATACGTGCTCAGCTTAACCCTTCTTTATGTTTTTTTTTTCACTTTTCTTTCCTCGTATCCTTTTTAAAAGTGGTCACGTACCACCTATGTGGACGACATCCCTAACAAACACTACGACTAACTTTAACCCTTCCTCTGTTCATCTCCCCTATCCCCCCTGTCCTTCACCTTCCGTACGAGTAACAAGGAGACGACGCACGAGCTGTTGGTGACATTGTGATTATAGTTCACCTTTTCTCCGCTAGTTTCTCTGGCTGCTGCGCGTCTCCACAAGCTAAGTTCTGCCACTGACAGTTTTCAACCCCCTCTCACTCCAATTTGCTCCTATTCTTGCAGTGCCCTTGTTCTTATCTTCTTTCCCATTCAGAGCAGCTTTGTTGTTTGTTTACTTCTTGTTCGTTCACATTGTTCTCCTTGCGTATTTGTTTTGGTTTTATGTTAAAAAACACAGTTGAAATTGTCCAGTTACTAGCCAATAAAAGTTGAAAGTATTTAAATAGGCAAAGCAAGAATATAAACGTTTATCACTAGTTTAATTATAATATTAGATACCATAAGAATTTAAAGATTTAAATTATTTAAACATATAATTAATAATTTATAAATACAAACCTACTTCAGTGGCTGCATAGTCTATGGCGTCTATCTTGCAATTGAATTGACTGCCAATGATGGTTTTTCGCTCTCCCTCCGTGTAAATGCGGGTAAGCATCATTTAAATGAAACCTTTCTCATCCCTTGATGATTGTTTAAGTATAGGTTGAGCGCAAGCCAAAAGTAGTAATATTTGAGTGCATGGACTGGGGTACGAGGAATAGAATAGGGGAATGTTATTTTCCCCGGCATGGTTTGCAATCAGTTAAACTACCAAGTACGTCAAAATGTTCATTTAGATTTACTGACTGCAGCTATACAAAATTAACCATATTTTTGTTGTATGTACTGTAAATTTATGTTTATCTTTGAAAATTATCGAGAAAAACAAGGGAAGCCTTGCGCAGTCTTTCCCTCGCAGATCGCACAAAGTTTCCCCTGTTTATTTAGTTAATTTCCAAATTTTTAACTAATTATTCTAATTATTATTAGCACCGCGCCTTACTACCCATTTGGGTTATGCGCACTTACGCTAACGTGTAATGGTAGGGTGATTGTGAGATGAAATGAAGGACCTACAGTTTAACGTGGAATCCGAACCACGGTGGAGGCCTGGCATTCCCCACATTCACAAGAGGTCTTGTCAGAGGTCTTGTCAGAGGTGAATGAAGGGTTTGTCAATCAGATAAATGTGTGCCGGGACCGAGGATTAAACCCCAGACCCCAGCACAGAAGTCTGACACCTTATCCTTAGACCACCAGGTCAACCAATATTAATGGTTGTATCCTCTTTACACAATATTTAAAGTGCCACCATAGAAATAAATACAATTTACCGTTCGATTAGACAGTGTCAAATATCTCATAAGCTAACACCAGGTGAATTTTCCTAGTTTCAACTTTAGGTGTTAACTGGTTGTAGCCTATTTAGGTGACTGCATGGTCATAGGCTCTACTCTCGCAGTAGACTAGACTGCCGATGACGGTAGATCGTGGCTCGATCCCGGTCAGGTGCTTTGAGAGTGAGTTTTCCTAAATGGTTTCCCACTCTCTTCAGAGAAATTCTAGTACACTTCCTCTAAATGAAACCTTCCTCTTCCCTGACCCTTTAGTGTAATTAGTATATAAGTATATATACCGAATGGTTAGCAGGACATGGTGTTAAACCCACTGGTTGTAAGGAGTCATGCTCTGTAGAAGAGTTGTCAAATGTGTATTAAATTATTATTATATGTTATTTATGTTTAGCTTTACGTTCTGGTACCAAACAATCTCAGGTGCTGAAACTGTGGTGGGGGGCATAGGTTAAGTATATTTCTTTCCCTGGTTTCTTAAATGGTTAACAAGGGTGTTGGGGGGGAGAGGGGGGGTTAAGAAGTGACCTTAAAAAATGGTTTAAAAATTTATTTATGATTCTCGCAACAAGTACCATCGAATAATATGAAATAAGATTCATCTTATATTCAAAATGTATTTGCATTTCTGTTTTATTGGAATACATTACAATGGTTCCCTACATGACTGCTTAAAGTGTGTGCGATGCTCCTGTTTTACATAAATATTTTAATTATCTGTGTATATTAGGCCACGCAATTTGTTCATCGTTCTATACCTACCGTGTTTAATTTTTTCGTTTGCATACTTTTTTGTGTGTGAAAACAAAATATATTTATTATGTATAAAACCAATTTTGTAGTTACAAAACTCAATAATACAGGCGAAGGTTAACCGAAAACTTTGAGAGAAAAATGGAGATAACTTCAGGTAGTGTGAACCAATGTTCAAAAGTTGATTTCTTTTTTTTTAAAGGAGCAAAGTGAGTTTGGGAGGTAAACAAAATAACGCACATAGACTATGTTTGTATGTCGATAATTTTCGTACTTAAAGAAATTAATACAAATAAATGGCCCCCCTTACGAACAATCTGATGTTTTCACCCAACCTTGCTTCATCTATACATGTCATTTTGGCTCACCTAACCTTTACCTGGACATAACGTATTTTGCCCCACCCCCCACCCCCAGCCACGGACTAAAATGGAAATAGATTTCAATGTTTACTCCTGAATTCAACCACTTTGTTAATATGTTATATCTCACTAAACAGCAATGCAATCAACTCTGCTAGTTATTAGCTATTCTATTCTATTCTGTTATGTTGTTAGATAATGAATGAAATGTAATTAAACATAGCTCTAGGATGCATATCTATTATCAATGTTTGAAATTGAGCTATACTTAAAAAGTCTTTCTAACTACAATCGAAGAGCATTATACTTAAATATGCTCTGTAAGAATAAACAGGTTCAATTTAAATGCAACGTCACGTAAGATATCAATTATTTCTTTTTTGTAATTAAAACCTTACAAAACTATTCGTTGATTCAAATTTCCTAAGGCCACACTCTATTAATAATCTGACACAATATTAATAAGAACATAGGACTTATCAATTTTTGTGTGTGATTAGTATTATTTGATCAATGTTGAATGGGCGATAAAAATCCGCAGAATATTCTCCTTCAAAGGGGAAGTAAAGCCGTTGGACCCCATGTCGATTGTGGCGTGTAAAATATCCCTGAAATATATGTGAGGGTAGCTTTACGTAAAAATGTGTAGGTTGTTTCTCGTTCACTCGTAAATATCCATAAGGTGGGTGGGCTACACGTAGGGATATGGTCTCGAAAGAAAAGTATCAATAACAGTAAGAAACGGTATCGAAATTTGATTCTGTGATAATATATTTTTTTCTTATATATAAATATTTATATCAACTTTTGCATCAAAATTATATTTTCATATTTATTTAAATACTGATGATTATCATGGTTTTTAATAATTAAAAATAAATTTTAATTAATTTTTTAGCTATCCGACTTTTAAATTAACTTCCATAACTCACACCTGGTAGCTGCCATTTTTTTAAACCCCATTCATTGTTTGTATACTCTATCAAGATAGATTATTACTATTGACAAACAATAGAAGAATTGACGCATTGAGCTGTTTCATCTTCTCAAACAACGCACAATAAACTTTTCTGTTTCATTTGCTTGGGGCACCCATTATTTGAATGAGTTCATTATGTACTCCAATATAATAATATAATATTTAGCACCGCGTCTTACTACCCGTTCGGGTTTTACGCTTTAAGTACTAATTACTCTAATGGATTAGGACTTGGGAAGGTTGAATTAGAGGAAGTGAACCCGCATCTGCGTGGAGGGAGAGTGGAAAACCATTTAGGAAAAACCACCCCCAGTTCACCCGACCGAGATTCGAACCTCGATCTCCCCGTCCTCAGCAGTCGAGCTTCAACACGACAAGCGCGTTAGCCAACTACGCCACCGATGCGGGTTTATGTACTACAAAAGTTTCTTTTGTTTAGTTTGTGATAACCATGCTCATTGATAAAGGTGTACTAGACTGGTCACCACTCACCTCATTGCCCAATCAGGCATGAGGATGTATTAAAAAACCAATATGAAAGAACCGCTTTGAATTATGATAAGCTGAAAGATGCTAGAGTTTCTTCTTGCTTATCATGCAGAAAACGAGTGAGGAGGACTGAGATCTGGGAAATAGTTTAATTTGTTCTTCTTACTCACTCCAATTGGCAAACATTCAATCCCAGTATGAGTGAAGACAAAAAATAGTTGTATATTTTGATACCGATCCGATACCGAATTGTGAGAACTGATATCAGTTAAAGTATCGAGTAAAAAAATACTAGTATCGAAAGGAAAATATCGATACTTTTTTCACATCCCTTGCTACACGCTCTGGCTGAAGTTAACCTATCATAGAAACTGCAACAAGGAATAGCCAGGAGGTTTATGAAGCTTTGTTGTGTCCTTATGCTCCACCTCGGAAGTAGAATAATTATTAATAATATAATTAATTTTACTTATATTTAGATTTAATGAACCACGTAAAACTACGCTACAATCTAATTATGACATAGGTCATATTTATCCTCTAAAGCAGGGGTCTCTAAACTATGGTCCGCGGGTCACATCCAGCCCGTTCAAACATTTTATCAAAAAATTAATTAATTGTTTCCCTTGGTAATTTATTAACCACACAGTTTATTTGGCTTGTCAAGTTTCTGTCCGCACGCGTGCTTCCCCCATGACACTAAGCCAGAGTGCTGTCGGAATTGCTAACCTTAATTTTCAGTTGCAGGTACCATTCCTTATACCGACAACAGAATGGTTTGACTATGACCATTTTTAGATAGTTCCAAGTCTCCCGGCAGACGGTTATCAAAGGAAAGTTCCGAATGATGTTACCTAATTTAAAAACCATTAATTATTTTGACTAATTATTATAAATATCAATTACATATAAATGTATTCATTTCTCACAGAAACGAATCAACGTCAATCACATTTATCAAACACTGACCGGCCTTGGAAAGTGGATTTTTTTTTATAGACGTGACTGGCCATATGACCTGAATCAAAATTCACATGTTGAAACAAATTTGATTTATGATCTTTTTGTGCAGGTCAAACTATTCAGGACAAACATAATGTTATTTGAATAACAGGTGAACGTTACTTTGGCCCGCAAAAATGTGTAAAATATATTATGTGGCCCACATAGTAAAAGCCTTGGAGACCCCTGCTCTAAAGTAAAGGGAACTACTGTAGCCCACTCATACCGTCCATACAGTTTTGTCCAAGCAACTGGATTAGAACCTTAGGGGACCCAGACATTATCGATATTTTCAAAGCTCTACATCAACTGCAATAAAGACAATACTGAAACATTCAAGATCTAGCAAACTTCCTCTGTGACAACCGTACAAAGCCGTTGTTAATTATTTGCACCCGCAGGGAAAACTGGTTCTAGAAAAAACTTTACGATTTCTTTTTACCACGACCTTTTATCTTTTTCATTACATTTCTCCTACCTTCATCTTTCATTCATATTCTTTAACTCCCTGAAGATTGTCTTCTATTCCATTGCATTATTACTCCTGGTAATTCGATTACAAGTATTTTAAATAAGTTCACCGACGAGAGCAAGAATCGTAAATCAAAAAAAGCATATTCATCCCTAGAAAAATTAGTGATAAAGTAACATAACATAACTCAAAAGATATTTTATATTCAAACTCTTAATAAATCAACAATTATTTTACACATACATATTAGCGAAACTCACTTGTATTATTATTTTTACATAAACAACTGTTTTTCCCAAAGACAAAATTTCAAGAGCGATTTAAAACAAGCAAACTATGGAAAATGTTGATTTAAATAAATTGTTTTTACAACTTTTAATTTGTATCGGAATATAATAATATTGATACTTTTATATTATTAAAAGTATAAGCAGTTATATAATAACTAACAATCTAAGGTTCATTATTTTATCTTCAGTCTTGATGTAACTTAACATAGCATTATCGATTCTTACTGTAGTAACTTCATTAGAGTGTTAACCATTTAAAATGATTGGTAAATTACTGAATCAAACACTGTGATAAGGTTTTTTTTGTTTATTCATCCGAATTAAAATAACTCTATCAAAGAGATAGATGTATTATATATGATACATCTATCAAAGAGATAGATGTATTATATATGATACAGCATGTATAATAGGCGTATAAAGACATTTCAATTTTATCTAGTAACTGTATACCTGTTAAAATTTGACAGTAACGACAAATATTTTTAAATTAGTTGGTGAGAGATTGCAGAGCTTAAAATATTGTATTTAAATAATGAAACCTCTTTTACCCAGCCAATCAAACGGAGGGCTCTAATATTAAATAAAAAATAAAAAATTATTAACACTATCAGAGTGAGTCGTTTGAGTGAATTTATTCCAATTGTGTGAGGACAGAAACCTGTAACTCAGATCACGCTGCTCATCTGGTTGAGGAAATAATTATTAGACAGCCGTACTCATTCTATAAATTTATAAATTACAAAAAGAATAAATAAACAAATAGTCAAATAAATAAATATCCTAAGGGTTATCTAAAAAGGTAAACTCAACTATCTATATTATTAAGAAAAAACCAAGAAATATGTTTTGGATGTTTATTCATTGAAAATATAATTATATATATAATTTCATAAGATAAAACCATATATGATGGTACAAAGAAACACATACGATAGGTGTAGAGTGAGTAAATATTTAAGATTAAATATGTGTATAAAAGGTAAATAAAATGATTATATGAAAGTTAAATATATAATAACATATTAAATTTGCTAGATAAATTAAATTTTAATTTAACCATTAGTTCTCATGAAACCTACTCGTAAAATAACATTATCTAGCCCATGATAAGAACAACTCTCTTTACAAATTTATAAGCGTATTTCCACTAGTCGTAAATATATACAAATAAAAATTTTGAACCAGACAGGATTCGATGTAAGATAAAAAGTTATCAAGTCTTCTATTATCAGTCATTAACAAAAAGGCTTTAATTCATTTTCCTGTTCTAGAAGGCAAAAATCCTCAATGAATATATAATAAAGAAAGGACTATAACACTCAAAATGTAATCTCAAATAATAAGTTAATATTTCCCATAATAGTAAAATATAAGATGAAAATTCCCAAAAGTAATATTAATTAACGAACCGGATTGTCAGATCTTATTACAGTGATTTTTTCTATCTGTCTTCCAGACCAAATAGCGATGTTCAAAACACGACATGTATCGATCTTAGCCGATATATCTATATAAGTTCAATATAAGTCTCTAAACAATCTCATAATATTAATTATAATCAAATTCAATTCCAATCTATTATACCATAGTATATTAATTTTATATATATATATATATAATTGTCCGAAAGATGAATTTTGAAAAAGTTACATAAATTAAAAATCGTGTAAGCCGAAAAGAACATTTGTTCTTACATTTTAACAAATGCGCGGCCAAGGCTGCGTATTCCCCTATCTAGAGTCAAGTCCAAGAGTGCTGGTAAATACCAGCGTTATACACGCTTAAAACCCAAAGAAACATGGAAGGCATGGAATAAGGTGGGAGGAACGTATTTGGATCACTAAGAGGGGGGGGTGGGGATACGCACCACAAACATGGCTCTGAGGATAAGCTACAATATAACAGGATGCTCTCCGATAGAGTGTAACTGGCATTACTTTCTTTCTTAAAATCTTAGGAACGTTCCTGTATTCAGTGACCTCTAGCGGCCACCGTTCGAACCTGGGTGGGTCGGTCAGTCCATCACGCGCCACGGTTATTCTCGGTTGTGTATTTGTGGTGTCACTGAACCGTAGTCAATAGGTGCTGGAATGGTGAAATGGGGTAAGTAGTTCATTTCCCTTCGACTTGTTTCTTCTTTAATTGTAGCAAATGCTACAATAATGAGAAAAATAGTTTGATTCAGACAAATTTTATTTATTTAATTCTAGCTCCACCAGTTAGGGCTCTACGCATAATTATGAATTAAACTACTAATTTTAGGGATGAGGAAGGTTATACTTATAGATAGTAAATCCACATTTGCGTGAAGAGAGATTGGAAAACCATTTATAAGTAACCACCTTAAGTACGCGTGACTGGTATTTAACCCCAATTTCCCAGTCATCGGCAGGCCATTCTGTTGTGAGAGGGAGACTTATTAGACTATTCGATGATCGGAGCGGGTTTCAGACAAATTAAAGGGTGTCAGATTACTCTCTCTGATATATGTTTCTAAATGACAGTTCATAATTATCATGTCAACATTATACTAATCCCGCTTTGGTGGCCGCGTGGTATAAATCACTAATATCGTGTTGAACTAGACTGCTGAAGACGGGGAGATTGGGGTTCAATACCGGTCGATTGCACTGACGGTGATATTTAATGTATGTTTTTCCACTCTCCCTCCATGCAAAAGGGGTAATTTAATCTATAATAAACCTTTCTAATCCTGAACTCACTATTGTAATTAATACATAGGATCATAACCTGAACATATAGTAAGATGTGGTGCAATAAACCGGATAGTTGAAAGGTAAATAGTAGCTTACAAGTACAGTTAATCCTTTCCAGTCTCTTGCAACCAATCCACAAGCCGCCTCTGCTGTAAACCAAGTTTACAATCGCACACTTCTAGTTGAATTTGACTCCCTACATCCTTGTGTCTCTGAGGCTATCGTCTGGTGGCAGTCAACAGCGTTGAAGGGAGGTTTCAGAAGGGGTGAAGAGCAGGGTGAGGAATTCACAGCGAGTGTCGTTTGATAACCCTTGAGAATATGCAATGTTGGCGCTAACTCAATAACGTCTTCCTTGCCGCTGTTCGAAAGTCCTGCGAGAGAGGTAAAACTCCCAAGTGCTCACTAAGACCGTACTTATATCAGGTACTTGACAATGTCAGAATACGTTGAATTCAGGTGGAGGAAAGAGATTACATTTAATATTAAGAATGGATTCTCTTAGAAGAAGAGAAGAGCTATATAAAATAATATTTCATTAGATAGTGTGATCCGACACCTTAGCTCAGTCGGTACCTTGGCTTTATACTGAACTAAAGGTCCCGGGTTTGATTCCAGAGATGGTCAGGACATTTTTTGTTGGTGAAATGTGGGTTTAATCTGTCATATTTATGAACTAATGGCCATGGACTGGCTGCTGTGTATGTTCTAGTCTTAAATTAGATTACAAGGAAAATAAAGCTACAACAAGCCTAGACAGTAAGTAGTGGAAAATAAAGCTACAACAAGCCTAGACAGTCAGTAGTGGAAAATATATGGCTTGAATAAAAAAGTGACTCAGGCCACAGGCTGTAAACATTAATGAATGTAAAAAAAAAGTAGATAGTGTGTATATTATTTAATCGTTATTTTTATCGATTAAGTGGGTAGCGTAATTACATTTCAACTACCTTGCAAGTTCTTACTTTATGACCTTATCTGATAGGTTACACAGCGAGGGTACAGTTAAACGGTAAGAAATACGGGCTTAAAGATTTTTTTTTGCTATGAACGTTTATATCATCTTAAAATATTGTTTGTGTAGTTTTATTGGTATTAAAATTATTCATTAAATCATAAATTTGCATATAACAATACTTGGCGTAAGATTAGTTTAGCATGTAGCTTACTTTACTTTATTCCACTATGGTATTTTTATTAGATGGTGGTATGGTGTAATCCGTTAAGATAGGACTACTTTTTACCTTTCAGAGTAAACTGAGTGTACTTTTAAAACAATGTTTAGTAAAAGAATTTACTTAATATTTTACCTTCCTACTTAGTTAGCTATATAACTTGAACAATTGTTCATACGGTTTAAAGCGTCATATTTTAGTTTGAACCAAATTTTTATTGGTGCGTAAGTTGGGGTTTTAATTCTGGCCTGTTTCTTTAGGGCCGTTTTCTAAATGTGGCTTTTTATCACCTTGGTTTTCCCAGATTCTACATACATCCATGCAGTTGCATTTCCTCTAATCCACTCTCCTCACAATTACACCTTTGGTAATAAAGATATCAAGCCATGATTAAAACTAAAAAATAACTGAAATTTGTTTTACAAATTAAAATGTTCGACAGTTTCGTTCCTGGCCTTTAACGATGAGTAGATTTTAAAATATGTATTTGGTTCATATTTGGTTAAATATTTTTATGGAAAAATTAATAAAAGTCCATTTATCTAATAAATGTATTTTATTATTGATACATTTATTTAAAGCTGAATCCTACACAATCTCCACCAGTCTTTTGGAGAACCATCAATTTGTAGACAGTTTGATAAACATATCTAAGACGACCTTGGTGGTATCTGAGTAAAGTTCTCTCCTTGGGTTCAATCCCAGTCAAGTTCAACGGATCTTTCCTGATTGATAAAAATCCGTAGCACAACTCCCTTTGGAGAGAAAGTTAAGCCATCGATTACATGTCGATTGTGGCTTGTGAAATATCCCTGGGAAGTGTGTGAAAATACCTTTCCCTGCCAAATGGTAGGCTTTTTCGCCTTTGCTCGTGTCATTTTTTGTGTGCTTATATAATTGGTCGGTTCAGAAAGTGCACGTTGAATACCTCAAATAATTAAAAATCTTATCTAAATTATAGCTAAAATTGTATTGAAAAACCTTTTCTCAAGTGCTTTTCTAGATCTGAAAACGTTTTGTTGAGTTATCTGTCCTCTATATTTAATAATATACATGTTGTTTTGTCCTACAGTTAGATAACTAAACATTAACGTTATTTGAATTACTCATATTTTGCCAACATTTTAAACTAGTGATGATATTAAAACAAAATAGGTAAAGCTATTGGGAAAAAATATTTAATATTTACTAATCATCTAATTTAATATTGTCATAATTTATTAAATAAAATGGTTATATCAGGTTAATGAAAAAGCAGCTAATCATGAATAAAAATATAAAAATGGTTTATGTAAAGTCAACAATGAGTTGAGGAACCAATGAAACATAGTGTGTCTATTATCACAATAAATTGTTAGCCTTTAATTTATAAATAAAATAGTCCACACACAAACACAAATTCGCCGTCCCAAATTGTATACAAAATTCCTTCGCCTTTCTTTTCCTTTTGCTTGCCCTTTTTTTCCTTCGTTTTATACTGTAGCCTTTCCACGCAAGTTTTATAAATAATAGCCGCGTGATTGTCGACTACAGCGCCACTGTTTTGTGAAGCGGTCACAGTTGTCGACTGGAGCATTTATTCATGACTCGCTGAGAAATCTACGCTCCTATTTGTTTGGTGACCCCTTCCCCTCCTTCATCCTTTTAATAATAAAAAAAACTTTTCTCTTCAACGTACTCACTTCCTATACAATTTTTTTCATCTTTTTTAAATGAAAACATACCGTTTTGCCAGAAAATGGTGAGGAATGTTCTATACGGTCAGTTGATTTTACCTCCTCTTATTTATACCACTCTGCCACCCGTCGCAAACTTAAACAAACCAGTTCACATTTAGAAAAAAAAATGTAAGGAAGGTTCTTTGTTAACATGATCGTTTATAATTAAAATACCCGCTTCGTTGTCCAATTGGTCTAACGCAGTAGACCCTTGAAGTAGACTAGACTGCTGAAGTCGGGGAGATCGGGGTTTGATCTTGTTCAGTTGTACTAAAGGTGGTTTTCCTAAATGGTTTTCCACTCTCACTTGACTGAAATGTTGGTACACTTTCCCTAAAATTCAACCTCCCTGATTCCCAACATTAGTATAATCAATAAATAGGCATATAATCCGAACAGTTAGTAAGAATCAGTGCTAAAATCTATTAAAAGTTTATGTGTGGGAAGGATGCATTTTTATAAATAGTTTCCCACTTTCTTTCAACGCAAATCTCCTCCAAACTTAATTTTTACCTTATCCGTACCCCATTAATTTCATTAAATGTCATTTGGGCAGATTGGTGATATCACGCGCAAAATAAAAAATAAAAATAAAGCTTCAAATAAATATAAAAATAACATATACCTGGAAATATATAGTGACCTCAGTTTAAATAAGGCAAACAATGCTATCATATTATTTGTAAAAGATTTGTAAATGTTAATGTTCTCAATATTTCATTAGCACAACTTACGTTTGAAAATTAATGTAGCTGTTATATTTCAGAGTTTGCCATAAAAAAGGTGTTATTTAAGAAGGATACACTTAGAATGTAAACCCGCAACCCCTCGATTATCACTCATAAATAAGTCAGGTTGGTCACAAGCGAGCTGTATTTGTTATTTTCTTGAATAAAAATAAAACTATATGAGAGAGTGAGGCATGAATAACGTTAGGCGCTGAATCCGTAAATAACAATCAATATTAATCAATAACATAAATATATGGAATGTCTTCCCACGCTCACAAATGGTGACTCAAAATAAATAATACACTCTGCAGTAAAATTGACCTTTGGACAAATTTCATGATAATAAAAATAATCTATAGTCAAAAGCAAAAATCAAGGAACTAGTAATGTTAAAAGGATATATACTCGCCACCACCGGCGGTTCTCTGACCGTCCAAACAGTAAATAATGAGTTCCTAATAACATATATATCTCTCCAACCGTAATTGTGCATAATAGAAATAAGCAACAAAGATAGTATATAGAAACATGACTTAACTGGCATTATTAACGCTAAACATTAAAGCCCATATTTGAGAATAAACATGCCGACTCGTGGTTCAACATTTAATTAACATGGTATAAACTTCCAAACTATGTAAGAATAATAAATTATCTTCCTACAAATAACAAGTAATAGAATATTTAAATGCACAAAAAATTTCAGAACTAAAGTATGACACTGCCAGAATTAATAATGGACCTAAGATGGTGGTATCAAAGAAATAAGCCAATCCATGAAGCGGATGAAACAGAACGTAAATAAAATAATAGATTTATCCCAAGAGATCGCAAATAAGTGTCAGACATGTGGTTTTGTCAAACAATGCAAAGATATTAATATTATCCATGTTCTACAAGCAAATAAAATGGACCAGGTATAGTTAATAAATTATTAAATCAAATATATAGAATCCTGAACAATAATTTTGAATTATTACAACCAAATGTAATGTAGAATATTCAGATGTAAACCTATCCTAGGACCAAGGTCTCTCACCTAGTAACCGTAGTGTAATGTGTCTGCATTACAGAACACGGCCATTATATATCCGACCAATTAAGTAATGTGTTCTCAAGGCGTGAGAACCAAAGGAGGGGTGTAGGGTTAAGGGGGTAGCAGTCTTGCAGAAAATGCTCAAACAGTCTACGCGTTTTCTAAACGCACGCCAAAAAACAGTTCTTTAGTTTCTGAACACTGCGGATCCAGTTCGCGCATATCGTCAATCTTCTTTTTCTTAGGTGCGGCGCAATTATCGTGGCGAAGAGCGAACCACGGCGTTTCGAGTTAGTTCAATATTGGCAGTACCGCGGTGTGTTAATAGAGTGGAGCCTTGCAGAAAAGGATCAACTGGGGCTAGAATGGTGAGCAAACAATCTTTTTTTCTGTAACAGGGTTACAATAAAATAAAAACTTAATGCATTGCAGAGAATAAGCATAGTAAAACTTTCTCATACCACATATCAAATACAATCTTGACTAATAAAGGCTGGTGACAATAATTTATAAATCAATGTATATTTCTACTTCATAAAAACTTTTCAACCTTTTTTTAAAATATGCATCTTTAATCTTTATTTATTTTATTTGCTTTGCACCACGTCTTACTAGCCGTTTGGGTTATGCACCTAAGTAGTGATTACTCTAATGAATTAGGATTTGGGAAGGTTGAATTTAAGGGAAGTTAACCAACATTTACGTGGAGGGAGATTGGTAAACCATTTAGGCAAAACCACCCCAAGTTCAACCGACCGATATTTGAACCTTGATCTTCCCGTCCTTGGTATTCAAGCTTAAAACGAAACTAGCTCATTAGCCAACTACGCCACCGAGGCGGGTCATATTTAATCCCTTATCAAAGTTATTATACTTAATTATTAATTAGATTTTTATTCTTTCTTATATTTGTACATTATATTTTACTATCAGTTTGAGTAACCACGTATTCACATTAAATGAATAGGTATTAGAAAGGTTCAATATAGTAGAAATGCACTCTAACTTAGGTGAATGGAAAATTTGACTTAGCTCCTTATCTTAAGAAATATAGTCTATGGTGAAAGTGACGCCTTATACCATTCCACCATTGATTTGTACTAATCGGTAGATATAATTAATTTAATAATGATATATTAAATAGAAGACCTACTAGGCTACGGATCTATATGCAAGAAAAACTGGCAAAAAATGCATGGGATTATGCACTTAAAACGGAATAAATATGTGATAGAAACATAAAAATATACACAAGCAAAAGGTTTGATCATAATTGAAATTATATGGTAAAATTTTAAGTCATAGCAGCTTACTGACTGTGGTTTTGTGTTTCTCATTACAATAAACAACTTATTTCTCAAGTCAGGAGTGAATCACCCACTTCCTCTTATCTTTTAAAATGTGACTGTACTGTACATTGGCAAGCTCCTCTCTACATCCCACGTAGTGTAGGAACGAGACTTGAAGTGGGTCAGCTCTGAAGGGATATAGTCAGTCATTGCCTCAGTGCTCCTTCCTTCTTGAAAATTTGACGGACTCTTTCCAAAACACTGAGGTTTGTAATCCATTTCAATATATAATGAAATGTGTCTGTCTTGACGCTCCCGTCTGTATCCAGTGCAGTACTATCTTATTGTTTGTATAACATCCACAAAGGCTTTAATAGTTGTGAAACTCACGCTTAAAGTTTTGTGATGCTGTCAGGAAAAGTCCGAGTTTACCCGTTTGGTCAAAATATCATTCTGCAACTCATTCCTCTGAGTAGCACTGGTTGCAGATTCGATGCTAGATTGATCTACAGGATTCAACAAACTCAAAATATACGTCAACACAGTCACAATAATTACTCTTCCAGCCCTCCTGTATCCAGTGCCTCTCTTAATTCCATCACAAAAAAAAAAGTGGGAAAGTTGATAGTTCACTCAACGAACGTGGTTGGCTCTATACGGTCAGTTTTAAATTGCTTGCATAAATAATGTAAGTCTGATATAATTTATAAATTTTCCCTTGAAAATTTAGTAAATATTATTTTAAATAGTTAAACTACTGCATTTATGAATTTACATCACTATTCGTGAAAATATACATTTATATCTGAAATAAAAATTACCATTTAACATAAAACTGTGTAGATTTGTTAGATGAGGCATAAAATAAACATTTGTCAAGCTGGTATAACTATATCAACAAAGAAAAAAAAAGCATATATGCAAAAGCCGTAGCTTAGCTATAATATAAGCAGTAGTTGTAGATATATAATTTTAGTGACGTGTATGTATATATATATATATATATAATTCTGTGGTTCCATGGTCTAAGGCGTCATTCCCATGTTGGAATAAACTGCCGATGACAAGGAAATATGAGTTAGTTGCACTTGAGTTTATTGATGTTGTTTTCCGAAATGTTTTTTATCAAAATATTTCTCATTCTACCTTTATGCAAATGAGTATACACTTCCTCTAATTTCAACCGTTCTCATCTCTAACCCATTACTGTAAATAGTAGATATGCGTATAGCCTAAGGAAGTAGTTAGACGTGGTGAAAATATTTATATATCTATATTTATTAATATTAAATTTGTGTTTTGTATTTATAACAATAAACCTACGCGAAAGAGATTGTTTTTGATTAAATATTAATCAATCTTAGTTATGATCAAAATAAATATACCTGACTTCAAATTAAGAGAATTTTTAAAATTAATTATTAAACACCATATTGCACTTCCAAACATAAATAAAACTTATACCCTTATACAATTAGATACAGTATAAATATTCGGTACTTTAAAAAACAAAACAAAAAACAAATTTGTTTCCGATTTCTATTTTCTACATTTATATATATATATATATATTAGAATATAAAAGAGGTAGGAGGTCATCAATATCCTCACCCGTACCTTCATTAATCCCACCCCTTTGTGAATTTCATTCATCACCCCCTAGAGTCGAAATCTCCCGCACCATACCCCTATTTTCCCCTTCTGTGTTTGTCAACCAGTTGTGCGTTTTGTTTCGAGGAAATATGGTACCCTCGGATCGCTTGTAGGTAACATTTCAAATTAATGACGTTTAGTTCGCGTCACGTGGAATAATCCCTGGGAAAAAAAAGAGATATATATATGTATATGAGGAAAACAAATAGAGAAAGTATTCCTGGTATCTCTGTGTAATTAATTACTTTTCTGTGCGCGAAGCTGGGTTGGGTAGATTGAAACAGTTAAGGAAGAAATACCCTGTTTCTATATTTATCTCTTTCTATATGTTGGTGTGTTGCGATATTGATGAAAATCGGATCGTTGTAAATAAATTATCTCTGTTATAGGAACACACTGAAATGTAAAGAAGTAGATACGGATGTAGAGATATTCAAATTATATTGGTGTGTTTTTATTTTAGTGGACTATTTATGTCGGAGATGTCCTGAAATAAATATTATCTACATTTTGATTAAATGGTTGGTTCTAAAATATCTATATATTTCCATACACATATATCAGTTTATAAAGGGAATTACAATTTATAATACCTTTACAACTAAGAAAGTAATGTTACTTCATAAATAAAGATTAATTATTTTGTTTTCATATTTGGTACTTTCTTTAGAAAATATTCTCTTTATTAGTACACTCATTACAAATTTTAGTTTTTCAATAAATCATATAC
The DNA here is from genome assembly GCA_902141375.1 of Timema poppense. Classification (NCBI taxonomy): domain Eukaryota; kingdom Metazoa; phylum Arthropoda; class Insecta; order Phasmatodea; family Timematidae; genus Timema; species Timema poppense. Next base: position 17,888 of record CABFOV010001722.1, on the reverse strand, counting down.
CTTAAGGGAATATTGAAAATTATATATTATTTATTTTAGAAAGAGTAAGCCTATAAAAAACTAAGCTATTTCAGGAGTATAGCTTAATTTTTATATTATAACAGTTTTCTTAAAACAACTTCAGGAAGAGATGCATAAACACACTCTAAATAAAGGACAAAATAAGACAAACACAAACAGATTTTTTGTTGTGTTGCTTTGTGTTTTCGCAACGGTTGGTATCACTTCATAAAGTGCACGCCGTAATCTACAAATCTTGGCAGACGTACACCCTAAGTGAGTGCCCGAAAAAAAAATGTATTTTTTCTTTTATCTCTGGCACGTTAAGGATGGGTTATGTTCTGTTAGTACGCTAGACGGTCGCTTGGTGTTCTGTGTGTGTTCTCCTTCCCTTACTTTTACTACTCCATTTACATACTAATCTGTGCTGCAGAGCTTCTAATTTAATCCTTCAGTTAATTCCAATGCTTAACTAAGAAGCTTCAAAACATATAACGAATTTATATGTATTTTTTGTGATCATATTAAAACATAAAAATACAAAGCTTTGGAGTTACTGTAAATTGATAGGGCAGTTTTAATATATATACAAATATATATATTAATTATAAATTAATTATTTAACTATAAATATATATAAACAAGAGGATTGAATCATTTTTCGACTAGCATGAGTTGATAAGTGACTATTTTATATTTCCCAAAACATTAATTTATTTATAAAAAGGTATAAAATGTGTACGAGTATATTATAAATCTTACTCATATTAATTTTTATTTTTACGTTTAAATAATATTTTGTACAAAATATATACAATTTGAATATTTATAAATAATGTTTTTATTAATATAGTATTTATACACACACAAATTTTAGCCATAATGTTATTTATACATATGCCTCTTTGATGATGCTGGCTAGAAGAAGCACAGAAAATATATAGGGAACGATTGAGGAGCTTGCATTTTTCATTAAGGTGTATCAAAATATTTAGAAAGATATTTGGAATTCACAACGCGTAAGAAAAAAACCTCATCAATGTATCCATATAAGATTAAACCCAGGATTCCCAAGAAGAAAACCACTAAGCTAGCATAGTAAAATTAACTGTAGTGTGGATGATTTCTCAATTATTTTTTAAATTTGTAAACTTTCAAAATACATGATTTATTCTATTTGTATTAAGCAAAACTTTGTAAAAATAAACCGAGACTTTGTAAACAATTTTTTGATTTTAGCACTATTAAATTATTTGCTATTTAAATTTTACACAAAAAAATATTTCTCTTATATTTGTAAAAGATAACTCTATGTTATGCCTATATAATTAAAACCATCAATTTTAAAATATTCTATCAATTATTTATTTTATCCTATTTTATTCCGTACTGACGATTTCTAACTTCAGATTAGCTTGGAATGATCTAGTAAGAAGGAAAAAATGTCCCATAAATACTGATCTTACAGATATTGCTGGTTTAGGTTATATTGAGCATTCCTTATTAGAGGTATGTTAACTAATTTTTTGTGAATTAAATTATTATATGCATACACTAATTTTTAATCCTGTCTATAAAATACTGACTAAAACATTCTTACCAACTTAACAAAACATAACCTTAAATTGAAATTTAAGACTTTTATTTTAGGTTATCTTTTAATTAATAGCATGTAAACAAATCATATTCACCAACTAGATCACGTGTCTTATTGTTTTATAGATTTTTATGTTGCCTCAATATTATAGATAAACATAATGACACAATTATTTTTTAAGCTTATAACTTTAGACTAAATAGTATTTCTGGTGTTAAATTTTACCATTCCTGTTGATTGGTTTCCTTAAGTTTCCTTAGAATTTAAACTTTGTATTTCATTAGGTAATAAAACAAATCTTTTATACAGATTTACATGACTATAAAATGGGAAGTCCTGAGTTGACAGATGACAAATTTTTCAATTTCCCTAGGATGAATAAATATGACTCTTAGCCTAATACAAAAATACAATCCACGCAAAGTTTTAATACATTTTAAAAATAGTGCACAATATTTAATTGTAAATTCGAATTTTTCTTTTAATAATTCAGTATTAAACAAAACCTCCTTAAAGATTTGTGCCTTAAATATAGAATCTAAAGTCACGTGACTTGTGATGGACATTAAAATAAAAAGTTATCTCCAACTCCTAGGCTATTAAATTTGAGCCCGGAATATTTTCACATTCAATAAACTTGCACGATTATGAATCTCGCGTGTCATTTCCACGAGGAAGGAGTTGTTCAGGAAATTACCCGCCAAGTTGATCAACCACCTCCGGCCAACACTTTTTTTTTTTGTGCGCTCTTTCTTCAGATTACAAAAAAGAAAAACTTGAGGCATCTCCTAGAATTTTCGTGATGAACCATTTAGATGATTGTAAAACTTTAAGACAGAAATCAAATTTTAAATTCCCTTAAGGAGACAAAAATAAATAAGACGGCTTGAACTCTACAAACGATTTCCGTTGCAAATATTCTTGAATATACAAGGGTGTAAGAAGGGAGGGTTTGTGGAAAACCCCTGAAATTTGAGGTACAGTAGAGTCTCGATAATCTGACCTTCCGTTATCCAACATTCCGTTTAAATCGACATATCATGACGTGCGATTTACATTGTTGTGCAGTATCCGCATGCATATTATTTTCCCACTAGCATCGTTCCCTTGTCGTGTGAGTCACATATTTCCGTTGTTGTAGCTCTGTTAACCTCCCTTAATGGATGTTTGTACCATACTCGTTCAAACTGTCATCGAATTTTTCCTTTTCCTATTAGTGAAATTTTACTGTGTCAGAAATATGGCAAGTGAATAGAGAAGAAAAGTGTTTCTTTCAATTATTGATGAAAAACTTCAAGCCTTAAAAAAATAATTACTATAAAAACCTATTCCATACTTATTCTGCACTTCTATTTACAGTAATTTGGATTTGTTTCTCTACACTTCCTCCTCCACTTTCACCTGTTTCCGTATTATCCGACATTTCACTAATCCGACTACCTGTCGGTCCCGTTTATGTCAAATTATTGAGACTTGACTGTGCCTACAATAGGCCGGTCATTATAAGTGTAAAAAACTTTGATTGGCTAAAGGTAAGGTCAAAATTTCTTGCGGACCCCCTTTGAAAAATTATCCCTGTTCTGAATAATACAACTTTATACAAACTTGATAAAATGGATAACGTATGAGGAAATTTTTGATTACAGTTGATCGTCATGATTTGAGTTTCGATTCTCTTCTCATTGCTCTCAAAGTAGCTTTCCATATTTATGTTATTTTTCACTTTGGTTTTTCCTATATTCTTTCGATGATATTGAAGGTGTACATCCAATAAATTATCTGACATATTCCTTCTCTAAAATCCACTCGTGTTCTTTCCTGTGTGGACCACTTTTGACTACTCTTCTGAGCTATTTGCATATTTATACAAATAGTGTAAGGATGAAAAGGTAAACTTTAGAGAAAAGGTATCAACATTTTTGTGGGGGGATAGTAGAAAACCATGAAGGTTGATACTATAGTTCCTAGCTCCCCAAAAATGATTAACCTGACAAGATGACAGCTACGATTTAATACACTCACACACTGATGCTGGTTTACAATGGCACGCTTTACTCGGGCATAATGAGCTTGAAAGTTCACTGCCACACTGACAAACTTACGTCATTTATCACTACCTTGAGCTAGTTCTAACCTTTCCACCTCTTTGCACCCTAATTATTCCAGGTCCATTACATAAATAGTGAGCAACTTTCTGGAAGAGTCAAAAGCTAGTAATAATTATTATTGTTCGATTCTTGTTTTTACAGAAAAATTGTCTATTCTGTAACAAAATTATGATATATATTTAATATTTTTATCAATAAAATTATGAAATTATCCAAACTTGTGAGCGAGAAATATACTTTGCAAAGTTTTTTTGAAAGGCCACGTTTTAAAAACAAATTGAATGTAAAGATTATATCAATGGTAATCCATATCGGTGAGACATACTAATGAAGCCACAATCAAATCTAGTCTGGTTTATAGTTAACGAGTATATTAAATACTGTTTTCCATTTTCGCTCCAAATTAGGGCTTGAATATGTATTCTAATTATTATTATAGTAAAATTTTCACATCCCATTGTAAGGAATACTGCAGTACATCTGATATTACTAATTTTTTTTATAAAATTACATTTTAATTTGTTGACCTCAGGATTCTTACGGTAAAGTGATCGCCTTCAGACCTAATCCTTGTGATTTCAAACCCAGCCTAGGTCAGCGGATTTTTCTTGAGAGAGGAAAATATTTTGCTCAATTTACTTCTGAAGTAGTTACTATGTTGAATGATGTATATAAAATAATCCTCAAATGTATCTGATAAAACCTATTAAGCAAATTTGGTAGGACCTTTCTTGCTCGGTCATAGAAATTCACTATGGAAATCAAACACACTTTCTAAACTCCCCTATTATGTGGGATATCTACCAGATGGTGCGGGCAGCACTAAGCAGTTGGGGGCTTATTACATTCTCAATGCCAGATGGTTGGAAATAACATCGAACCAACCTTCAATTTGTTGACTATAAAAGATATGTATGTTAATATAGTCGTTTAATAAATATTTATTACATTTTTATCTACACTAAAATGAATTTCCAGTGAATCAGTCACCTTAACATGTGGTTCAGTATGTGACGTATCTTATCTTTCCCCAAGTTCAAGGTATTCCTCCTTACTTGCAATAATGATTTTCTTCCTTCTTTGGTTGACGTCGTTTACACGGCTGATTGGTCCTCTCTGCAGATATACCGTATCTGCGGGACTCTGTTGAGTGACATTCCGATTGAGTGAAGGTGTTCTCTTCAAATGTGTTTACAGTGAGGGGAGCCCGATGTAGATTTGACGTGAGGCAAATATCTCGAGTGAATTGGACACGACACGATACGACACGAAACGAGACGATCTGGAATTGGAGTGAGTATTAAAACGTGAGTTGGAGAGGGGAAAGGCAATATGTACTTCTCAAACTACACATCATTAACTGAGAACCGATACCGAAACTATATTTATTGAGAGCGAGGTTATATATAGGCCAAGAAATGGATAAAATTTTGCTGTATTTATGTTTTTATTGTGTTTTTTGTTACATTGTCTCAGCAAACGTTTGAACTATGTTTATATGTACCAGTCAGTGACCTGGCGGTCTAGGGATAAGGTGTCAGACTTCTATGCTGGCGTCCGGGGTTCAATCCTTGGTCCCGGCAAAGATTTATCTGATTACCAAACCCTTCCTTCACCTCTGACAAGACATCTTGTGAATGTGAGGAATGCCAGGTCTCCACCGTGGTTCGAATTCCACGTTAAACTGTAGGTCCTTAATTTCATTTCACATTCACCCTACCATTGCACATTAGCGTAAGTGCGTATCACCCAAACGGGTAGTAAGACGCGGTGCTAATAATAATAATAATAATAATAATAATAATAATAATAATAATAAATGTACCACCTACGTTAGTGTGTTATAAGAAAGCTAGGATGAATTTAGAGGTAATTTACACGCATATGCACGGAGAAAGAGTTGGAAAGCTAGAGTTGAAAAGCATTTAGTAAAATACATCATCATTACACCCGAAGGGGGTTCGAACCTCCATATCCCCATAATTGACAGTTTAGTAAATGAATATGTCAATTTAAGACACAGTTAGCTTTTATTTTATGACGATAAAAGTAAAATGATAGTATTTATAAGTAATTTACTTGAATTTGTGTGAAGGGAGATTGATATAACATATAAGCGAAGACTTTCTCCTAGCCATCAGCAAACCAGAATAGGTGGGTCAAACATCTAGTCCACGTGCTCACCCTTGTAAATGATAAATTTTATCATTGACATTTGTGATATAAATGTAGTGGTACTATTTTTAAAGATATCTTCCTTAAATCTAAGTTAATAGCGTAGTACAACTTGCATAAGCTAGAAGGGTGGAAGAGGTCTATATATACATTCCGATATTTATTATTATTATTATTATTAGCACCGCGTCTTACTACCCGTTCGGGTTATACGCACTTACGCTAATGTGAAATGGTAGGGTGATTGTGAGATGAAATGAAGGACCTACAGTTTAACGTGGAATCCAAACCACGGTGGAGGCCTTGCATTCCTCACATTCACAAGATATCTTGTCAGAGGTGAAGGAAGGGTTTGGTAATCAGATAAATCTTTGCCGGGACCGATGATTGAACCCCGGCCGCCAGCATAGAAGTCAGACACCTTACCCCTAGACCACCAGGTCACCCTACATTCCGATAGAATAATATCCTTAAATAAGGTGAATTAATGATTTCAAGACTACTATTCAGAGATATTTTTATTTTTCTAAATGGGTCTTATTGTATTTTTTCTATATTTAGATTTAATGAACGGGTTTATGTAAACTCTAAGCTCTACCTAGAATTAATGATATGTTTTCCATGGAGCCCATTAAACATATAACCGAAATTACCACTGGAAGCTAGTCTACTATTCCAGACTGTTTGATATTTGTTTGCCTTTTAAATGTGTCAACATCATTGTGTAGATAAGTGATAACGTAGAAAGACAATTAACATTTCTGAGTGAGAGAGAGAGAGAGAGAAGGCATGACGAAAGCGTTACGGTAAATATTGCTCAGAGGGGAGAACTAATTAAAGTACACTGTTTGCACAGCCCAATCTCAAACATACGTGTCTGTGTGTTTGTTAGATTTACTAAATTATGTAATAATGATCTTACCAACATCAACAATCAGAAACAATCAATGGTTGGCTCATCAAACTCTTCCTAAATAGGCTGCGCTTTGAACTCGACTAAATGCAGAAATTATCCCCTCACGAAGATCCATCAATCCCCCCCCCCCTCCTTTCCCTCAGACTTGTTTAGTTCCTTTAATGACGTTGTCTGTTTGGTGAATTCAAATAGTTTGTGAACTGGGAAACGCTTCTATGATCGCATGGTCTAAGGCATCACTATCTTTAAAAAAAAAACCTGCCTATGATGGGGCCATCAATGTGTCAAATCCTACTCAAGTGTATTGAGTCTTCCACACGATTTTCCTCCAATAGTTTTCCACTCTTTCCACTTGCAAATGTGGCTATATATCCCCAAATCTTAATCTTACTCGTCCTTAACACAATAAAGCAAATAGTACATATGCGTTTTACTCAAACTGTGAGTAATATATGGTGACAAATTATATATATAGCTTCAGAAAACTTTCCGCACAACTCAAAAATGTTGTAAATCACATTCAACACTGCACTAATGATTAATATTGCTAGTATCACCGGTGTGATTAATTTGTAAGATTTTAAATACGATTTCATGCATGAACACACATTTATCAATATTTATGGATATTATTTAAATCTTAACTTAGGTTTTTTCACAAAGATGTTCCAACCAAAATATTGTTTTCTCTTTCAAGAAAATCACATTCCTTGACGACTTCATAATTATATAAAAGGTACCTATTCACAACCAACTCACGGGAACAAGTAATTTACAGGAATATTATAGGGGAATGTTAAAATATCATCAGAATATATATATAATGTATATTAACTTAATGTAATGAATCATTCAAAGCACTATCACACTTAGATGCCAATAACTAGGAAGAAAATTAGCGGTTAACCTTACAATACCTCTAGATGACCTGCTCGTCCTGTTAAAAACCCTTAAACCTCTTTCATTAACGAGTAAACACGCTCACTCTACTATTATTTTATACCTGGAAAGGAATAACTTTCGAATATTTTTTTCTATATAATAATCTGGGGAGTTTTAATGAAATAGCACTTTTCTTGTTTTTTGTATATTATATCTACATTTGAGGAATTTTAAAGCGATAGCATTGAAACAAAAACAATTTATACTTAAATAATTCTAAAAATTGACATATTTTTACATGTTTTAATTTAATCAAGAAGTAACTTTTTTGTTTACTAAATTTTTTAAATCATTTAGATCTTATTCTATTTGGGTTTTTTTCCCGCAAAAATGGCCCTTAGGGATCTTCATATATGGAAGTAGATTTTAAAAAGTCCTTGTGAACATAAAATTTAGATAATAAACATAATTTATATACATAATAAACATAATACATATTAAGTTTACAAAGACTTTTTTTAATAAACTTCAAGGTATGAAGATTCCTACCAGCAATTTTCGTGAAAAATAAAATCCCAAATAGGTTAAGTTGTAGATTATTAAAAAAATCAACTTACTAAAAACTACTTCTTGATAATAAAATCTTGTAACAGTGTAAGACAATTTTAAAAATGATTTAAGATATTTTTTTCAATGTCATCTCTATATAATACCCCAAATATATATACATTAACAAGGAAAATCTTACTTGGACTTGCCATGACATCACAAAATGGCATCGTCTTAATGGTGAATACTATCAGGGCGTACACTGAGTAAATTTATTCTTCTATCTTCAGGTGTTCGGTGAGTCTGACACTTAATGCGCGTGGCCACAGCTGTGTTTCAAATAAAGTTAATATTATTGCATATATAAATATTTACTTAAGGCGTATTTCCTGTCAGTATACTTTTATAGAAATTTGCATTTGATTCGTCACGAGAGTAACTATACGTGTAAAATTAATTCAAATTCTGAAATCTGTGACTAGTATGAACAGTGTTTGTGTGTGACTTTAGCAGGACAGTGATGCGAGGAAAGCCTGTCTGTTCTCTTGGTCCAATGAAGCCACCATCGAAAAAACAAAAAATAAAAAAATATTACTGTCAATTTAGATATGTCACTAGGAATAAACCCACGTGCTGTGGATGTAGGGATAAGGGGTGAGTAGGAAGGTATAATCAAATGACAGGTTTCCAACAAGTTGGGGCGTATGGTTATGATTGAGGGGTGGGTTTATGGTGAAAGTTAGAGAATAAGGGGGTAGTGGATGATGTTACCGAGTGTCGTACAGGTTTACGCCTATACACTTCAACTTCCTAATTTGTTAACAATCATCTAGTTGATGAATGGTATAATACATCCCTTCACTTTTTAATTTTGCAATTTTAAATCTCTTCTAGATATGACTATTGGTTGGTAATATATTTTTATTGAGAATAAGATATCACGTCCAACCGCCAGTTTTGGTTGTACGCATATGTGCTAGTTAATTAATTGTGTTATTAATGTTGAATTTAGAAACCGTGTAACTCCATTTTGGTGGATCAGTACACCAGACCAAGATTATAAAGACTCTTCCTTATCGGTTGTCCAGAACTTGCAAGAGTATTAAGGTAGAATTTTGACTTTGAATGAGATTTTATATATTATAACATTTTTTGGTGGGCAACATTAATGGTGTACCTATAATTTACCTGTAATAATTTATAGTATTGTTTAATCTACTTTTCTATCTTTAAAATCCGTTTGTTTTAGAGAATAAGGGGGTAGTGGGTGATGTTACCGAGTGTCGTACAGGTTTACGCCTATAAACTTCAACTTACTAATTTGTTAACTAACAATCATCTTGGTTGAATCATCTATTTGATGAATGGTATAGTACATCCCTTCATTTTTTAATTAGCAATTTTAAATCTCTTCTGGATATGACTATTGGTTGGTAATATATTTTTAGTCAGAATAAGATACTACGTCCAACCACCGGTTTGGGTTGTACGCATATGTGCTAGTTAATTAATTGTGTTAGTAAGGTTGAATTTAGAAACCGTGTAACTCCATTTTGGTGGATCAGTACACCAGACCAAGATTCTAAAGACTTTTCCTTATCGGTTGTCAAGAACTTACGAGAGTATTAAGGTAGAATTTTGACTTTGAATAAGATTTTATAAATTATAACATTTTTGGTGGGCAATATTAATGGTGTATCCTATAATTTACCTGTAATAATTTATAGTATTGTTTAATCTACTTTTCTATCTTTAAAATCCGTTTGTTTCTGTCTAATAGGTTAGAAAATTTACGAGTTCTCATTTAAAATCCATCTATATCAATGTTCGTGTGGTCTAAGATGTAAATTTGGCAATTTACTAGATTGTTACTGATGAGGTGGCTGTGGGGATGAATTAATTGGGCTTTTTGCCAAATATTATTCATTATTATTGATTTCTTCTAATTATTTCACTATATTATGGAATAGTTACTTTACCATAACGTATCCTGGATGTAATTTATGAGTTATGCAGGCCTCTAGCCTTTAATTAATAGGTCACATATAGCAAGGATTACATCTTTAAAGGTTGAGAGAAAGCATCAAAATACTAATTTATACCTTTAACAGCGTTGTATAAAAACGTCTAACAGTGGTGTTAATAAAAATGTACATGACTTAATGTGCCTTGAAAGTCAATATTATTTTTAACGTTATGACTTGATATTATATTTAGGTTTCAAAAATAAAATTATGAGTTTAATTAAATATTTATATACAAATATGTATATTTATACATATTATATCAATTATTTATATATATATATATATAACATTTTATACATAGTATATTTATTTATATTATAATGTATATTTTTTTATAATTTTATTTATTATAAATATTTATATTGTTTAAATTTATAAATATAAATAATAAAAATACCTGTTTGTTTCCAGACATTAATTTTACGGAACATGTAAATTAATTATTATCAAAACAAGGGTGAATACCAAAGAATGTAAGTCAATTCACTAAAGTAGGCCCACTAGTACACCCCGTTCGAATGTGTTTGTATTTAAAACACAGATAACAACTCAAACTGGTGCTACCAAAGTTCGCACAATTATCCACTATAGTTTTCTTGTTTCTACAATAGTCGCCATGGGCAGTTGGTCCTCCACACGATACTAATAGACTATAATATAATTCAGTACTGAACTCTGTACGAAAGCATCGACCATGTGTAAGGGTCATTAGAGTAAATATCCTTACAAAAAAAAAAGGGGCTGTTTATTTTTATTCATCCATACTTCAGGTTATTACACGCCTACATACTAAATACTTTAATAGTATATGGATGAGTAATGTTGAATTTAGAGGATATGTAACCGTAATTGTGTTTAGGAGAAAAGTGGGAAACAATTTAGAAAATAAAATTCTCAGTACAGCTGACCGGACTTGAACCAAGATCTCCCTGTTATCATCAGTCTAGGTCTATTACGAGAGTGACTCCTTAGACCATGATGTCACCAAAGAATGTTATAGGGTGTTTATTAAACTGAATTTGTTTTTATATCCGCATGTAACCACAGCACATACCTCACGCTGCACGATATAGCAAGAGGTTTGAGTACAGCACTGGGGGAAAATTGTTGAAACACATTAAAACAAACCTACATGAATGGACAGAAATATATTACTCATTTATGGTTAAGATATTTGTATATTTTAATGGTTGGTGATCGTGGTGTAACAATTATTACAGCCACCTAGATATATTTGAATCGTTTAAACAATTTAACAGTGGGGGAAGCCACCTTAATTTAATATTAAAATCTCTTATACCATTTACAATAAAGCAAGGCTTCAGTTCATAATATTTAAAACTTAACTTATCAATGTTAAAAGCCACCCTGATTTATTATTTATTTGATTAATAAATCTATTAATAAAGAAAGGGAACTACAAAGATATGTTATTTACATCTTCTTTACAACTTGAAAACACCCTATTACTATATATCTTAATATTTTTCACAATTTAAAAAGAGAAGAGAGAGCGTTTATTATACTTATTTTATATTTTACACAAGTTAACCATGTTGAAAGTCATTCTATTGACATATTTAAATCTTTTTAACAATTTAACAACGAGAAAGTAACATTAAGATTATATGTAAGTTATCTACATGATTTATTAATGCTTAAAGTTGCCATAGTAATATATTAATCTTCTTTCACAGTTAACAATTGAGATTTAAATATACTAATATAATATTCATTTATTTTTTGAACATTAATATAACACTTAAAATTTTAACAAAAGTCACTTATGAAAAAGTGCTTCAATCTATTTTACAGATGTAAAGATTTTTAAATGTAAATACATTAGATATTATTCCAAAATTTAATTCACTACCTTTAAAATAATCACACTTGTATTGTAAGCTAATTTAATTGATTAAAATACTTGCAATTATCAAAAGTGATAGTCAATAAAATTATATTCCCGGGTGTGTAACTCGACTTTAAAATAAAGTTTCAATAAATTGCCATTTATATTTATTCAAATCATGTTAGTGCTATTTCAGTTAGTGCAAGATACCTTTAAACATTTTGAACAAAAATAAATCATATCCATGAAGAATGGTAGACACTTAATATTCTATTAAATGTGTAATTATTTCCCACAAGTAACATATATTAGTCGTCCTAACTAGGAGAAAAATTGCCTATGTCAGCTGGCAGCTTTTTTTATTGTCCCAGTTACAGGGCCAATAGAAAATTTTATTGTCAGTTCAAACGGTTTTGTGATTTTTGTGAAAAACTACTAATATTGATTTTAGTTTAGACCTCAACCACATTTTATAACATCAGGAATATTGTCATAACGTTACTCATACAATCACAGATCTAAGTAATATATATATATGACTAAGATCTAGGCCGGTCTTTGGTAGGTGGAATCTCGCATTACGCGTCAAGTCTTTTCTATGTTGTTTCTATTAATTTCATTTTCTTAAAACAGGAATTAGCCTTATAGAGCCACACACACAAATAATGCTATCGGTATGTTTTAATTATTAGGATTTTTCTCATAAAGTTGGAAATTTATATCTATAGCTCTAACCACGTAATCACAGTGTTCTAAACTCTTCTGGATCCATCCCTTGTAAATTAAAATACATTTTTAAGAATTTTGGGATTACTACAAACCTTAAGTAATCATTAGATGAAGTTTCAGCCTTTTACCTTAGACCAGGAGGTTTGTGAATATCGCTGGACAAACAAACAGACACCCTATGGATATAAATTAACAAAATAAAATAATAATTAATATAAATGATTTAAAATATCATTTACGAAAATATATTAAGCTCTAATATAAATCTAACTGTTCACTTTATTTTGATCCAGACATTCCTAAAAATGTATCGAATTGTATCTCTTAGGAATAGTGAGAAATAATGGATAAGAAGTACTAAATCGAAAACCGATATTGGTAAATATTTGTGAAGATTTGTCAAGATCTGATGGGGATCGATACAGCCTAGACAAAATATATTGCTGTAGTATTGTCTACTTGGACCATAGGCGTAATGGATTTGATGTTTCAGTACTTCATAAAACATATCCAAAATATGATTTTTTTTAAAACTATCCTTCTTATTACGACCACATCGTTTGGCATGGTTAATAATTTAAAATATTTAGGAGCAATATTAACTGGCAATAACAATATTAGATAGGAAATGAGGAAAATATTACACCTGGAAGTGCATCATATTGATTTGTCAGTAAGTTTTTGACATCTCGCCTGCCTTCAAGGAATATTTACATCTCAGAATATACAAAATGATTGGTTTACCAGTTATTCTATGGGTGTGAAACGTGATATCTTAACTTACATGACGAAAAAAAATTTAGGGTGTTCTAATACAAGGTGCTTTGAAAGATATTTGGTCCAAAAAGAGCTAAGAATACTGGGGAATGTTGGAAGTTACATAATGATGTGTTACATTACCTATAATAATCACAGGTCGTTGGCAGGATAATTATGTCCCGTAAATTATGATGTGCAGGAAATGCAGCGTGAATGGGATAATTTAGAATCGTGTTCTGTGTATTGACCGGCAAACTTAAGAAAATAAACCTGATATTTTTAATGCGGCAATGAAATTTCGAGATACAATTTTTTTAGAGTAAGTAAGTACGACAGTATTTGACAAGAATTCTGTACATTCACTAGCTTTTTAAAATTTAAACAGTATATAAAATATTATTGCCAAAAATATATTTCAATATTTATTTTAAATGTTTAATGTAAAATCATAAATAAGAACTTTACCATTTGGTTGATTCCTTTAGTGAACCTACTTGATAAAAAATAGGATAATCTATCATTCATTTTGTACCGATGGAATTTAGCTGAATGTTTGTTTTATGTACTTATTTAAACAATATTAAACCTTACTCGTTCATTTTGATAAAATTCTACACCAGTTTTCAATTAACTGCGTTTAAATTGGAGAAAGATATGCACGATATTATTTACCAATCCTTACATCTCTCTCAATAAAACATGTCAAAATACTAATATTTGAGTTAGCTTAATATTTTAGATAGAAAATTTTAATGGATATTGTGGTGAGGGGATATACAATGCCTATTCAAACAGCTCTATATAGGGCCCTAATGTATAAACTTTGCTTTTAAAATTAAATTTAAAAACGTTCATCGCAGTAGCATTTGGATTTTACTGAAACTTTTGGTTTCTTGAAAGTTGTATGGAAAATTAAAGATAACTTTCTTATACTCGATACCTTTTATTAATAAATAAATAAACTACGAAATAATATGAGCTATTTATTAAAATCCTATCAACGTTGCATATTTTAAAGTAAAAGGATCACTGGGATAATTGTGAATACATTAAAAAAAATTGTCCATTAAACTATCGTTTTATGTATGAGTGATTTAAATAACTAAACTTTATGATTGTTAATTGATTTTAAATAGAGCACAGAAGGACTTAATTAATAATACAGATTTAAGCTGTATGAATATAAATTATATATTTACCCTTCTTCTATTTTATAAAACCATACAATCCCAAAATAACTTAGATTTTTCGTAATTTAATTAACACTGGAATCTAAGGAAATGTGTATATTTATATATAACAGGCCTAATTTGAAACAAAGTTCATATAAAAATATTTAAATTTAATTAGAATTCAATTAATTAAAAAATATATACCTGAACACAATAATCAAACCAAGGGCTTTGCGTGACCATAGAGTTGTAGTTTTCTACTTCATTGAATTTTAGTCAGAAATCATGATAGATCCTGTTATCGATTAATTATACACACATTGGTTAAAATACTACTTGATATGTATACTTAAAACAAAATATAGAATTTTGAGATTGATTATTTTTATACTTTTTTTTTTAATTTTACATTTATAATAAAGTACTAGTTAACCATTTTATATGAGAGGATTGCAATATTATTCCAGTTAAGATAGCTCTTCATAAAACAAAATTTACAAATTATAATTGAAGAAAATGAGTCTCAGATATTTAATAAATACTTCCTTTATTGTTATTACTTGCAAATAAAAATTAAGAAAAATATATGTTATGTATTATTTTCCTTTTAAAACGGTAGGCTTCCTTAAAAATTATAAAGTAAGCTTTAAAAACTTGTTAAGAAAATAGTGAAAAAAGGAGCAATAAATCTTCAAATCTATTTGTAAATACTCACCAATATTTAGTGTCATAATCTTATTATTATATTAATAAGATTTTGAAATTCATGTGTTACCATTTTAATGCATAAAATACTAAGCCATTTTATAAATTAAAGATGGTTAAAGATGATTAAATATTTTAAATTAATTTTGAAATAATTCTGTAAAATTCGTAAATTATACAATTTAAAGTCACATTATGCAAATTTAATAAGAAAAGTAATATTTTTTAAATAATATGTGTCAATATTTTTATAGTAATTATTAATTTTTGACTTATTTAGTAAGTTATTTTGAATTAGTTTCATATTTAAATCTGTTTGTTTTGGTATAGTGATTTAGAATATGTAGTCACTTTTACATATTTTATTGTAGAATTTGGTATCTGGTGCTATTATAAAAACACTTTTTTTTTTCTACAAACTTCTAGTTTTAATATAAATAATATAATTGATGTATATTTTTTATTCCACCCAAATATAACTTTAAAATAATTTTCTTACATGCATATTTGCATAAATAAGATAAACGTGGTAAATTTAGTTGGTGTTTTACTCTGTATAAAATTAGATTAAAGAAGCTTGGATAATCTTCACAATATTGAATAATGTGAACCACATTCTTTGGAAATCAAGGCGTGTTGTATGGTTATGAGGGGGCATAATTCTTTCAAAACCTGTCCCTAACTGAAACCGGTACTTTGAAGTTGAGTTACATATTGCTAGATTGACACCTAGGCTTAAAAGTACCTCAACTAATAAATGAACTCTACGAATACCTGACTTAATACTTATACTAGTATTCATGTATATAAAATATACCTTACACTCCTTTTTTTTTGTCCCATTTCATGTAAGGACTTTGACTTTACCAGTCGTAGTTTGAAAAAATCGAATATTCTTGATTTAATGGCCATTTTCATATCCTGAATGTATAAGCTTTGATGGCCTGTTAGAAACTGTAATTTTAAGGACTTCATAAAAATCTACTTAAAAATCCCAATTTTATTACGAGGACACTTCTGAAATGTCTTTTCCTCATCAGTATCCTACAACCTAATACAATTTTGGTATATATATTTTTACAGTTATCTCTTCGTAAGGAAATATGTTATGAATTTAAATTTTTGTATCGGAGATAATATTTGCAAATATTGATATCTGTTTAAGAGTTTTCGAAACAATTCTACCTTCAAACATAAACTAATATTCAGGCAAACAAATTGTCAAAAACTTTAATTATTAGCTCATTAAAAAAAAGGACATAAATGATTCCATAAACAAGCGACAGTTGATAAAACTTGTATGTTAATAACAAATGAAGTTGATGTTTACACACGCCCAAGATACCGACTACAAAACATCGCAATGATATATGATCATATTGCAAGCCACAACATCCCATGATGTTCACTATTATAATGTTAGTCAGAAATACTATCAAATTGTGGCATTTCTAGAAATGAATACCATAATAAGGTTGTAAGAAATCCAAGAACATTTTCAAAAATGATAATCTTATAGTAATATTTAGGGAACATATTTAAAGCTCAAAAAAATCTCAAAATAGGCTCTAAAATATATTCAAGGGCTTAATTTATTTTTTAAATTATAAAAATATTTAAATTTAATTAGAATTCAATTAATTAAAAAATATATACCTGAACACAATAATCAAACCAAGGGCTTTGCTTTTCAAAAATGATAATCTTATAGTAATATTTAGGGAACATATTTAAAGCTCAAAAAAAATCTCAAAATAGGCTCTAAAATATATTCAAGGGCTTAATTTATTTTTTAAATAATTCCAATACTTAAACAAAAACAACGTATTGGTATAGGTCTTGTTTCCAATATATAGTCTAAATCAATCATGGAAATAAATGATTTGTCATAAAATACCAAATTTGGAGAGTACATTAAAAAATCAAAATGTGAAATAGCATATGTTTACTTTTCTGACCTCCAATGTAATAATTGTCCTAAATAATAACAGTTGAATATTTCTATTGAACTATGAGAATTTAAAATAAATTGAAATATATTAATAAGATTATGTTTTATTCATCAAACAATTTTTATTGGGACTGTTTTAAATTATGCATTATATTTCCAAGAGAACTATTAGATTAAAACTCCAACAGTAGTTAAGATGTGACTAGGTCACGCATTGATATATAACTATTATCATTTTGAACGATATTGCCTATTACACTAACAGCTAGCGAAAAGGGTATGCACGGATGGTTTTGGTAATGTAGTTTGCATACATAGTTCTCTGTGAAAGTGTTCACTCCGTTTGAACTAATAGGTATATAATGTAGTTTTTAGAAGTTTTAGAGTGATTTAAGCTAACTTTAAAAGATATTTGGCTTAGGATCACCGTTGAAGAAGGCAAATATCTTGGAATGTTATGGAATGACCT
>CABFOV010001721.1:60542-106092 GCA_902141375.1 Timema poppense | reverse complement strand
GCGTGAGAGTAGTACCCACTGAGCTAAAGATATGGGAAACAAACGTGAAAGCAAGAAGAGAAGAGCATCCATATCATTGTAATACGTGGTAAATGTTTCACAACTTTTCACATTCAGATTGTTTCCGCTTCGTGTGAATCCTGGCGCCTCTTTGTGGGGCAATGGGGTGCGGATCATTTCACCATACTTTTTTTTTCCCCTTCCCCTTGAAAATGTGTGTGTTTTGGTAGGTCTTCTATATTTATCTCAGTTTCTCTTATTTCGTCCAAACATATACTTTTTCCTGTGTGGGCTATTTTAAACCGCTTCGGGGAATGACGGAGAAAAGTTATGGGAGGTGTAGAAGAATAGACGCAGCCAAGTTTGTTTTTTTAGGGGTGTTTATGTTTAGGGAACATTATTTCACTTGTTATTGAGGGGTTAAGGGCATTGTGCACTAACAGGATGTCTGAACAATATGGCCACTAACACCCCCAATGGACCACATCGGTACTTCGCTCGTCTTCGCGTTCATACATTCCAGGTGACGTCATACAGATCTCAGGCCGATCTCCCTATTTGCGGCTTGTTCCGGGGATGTTTACGCCTCACAGCACTTTATATAAGCCATGTTATGAGATGTTTTCTGTCTCGACCCCTTCGACTCAACTCCCCTATTTTACCCACAACAAGAAGTAATCTGCATGTCGATATATACAGTTCTCGTTTACCCATCCCTGCATCCCAAACCCCCTCCCTCTTCTACCCTCCTTAATACCAAGCAGTCTTTCTTTACACGCCCTCAGACAACAAAATGCAAGCGCCTAGCCCCTATGGATAAAACGATCGTTTGTTGAAACGTCTCATTGTTTCTTACGAGCAGTTTACAACACACTTTCAGAGCTATAAGCAGGAGCTTCTACCCCCTTTAAAAGAACAGACAGTTCTCTTCTTTTCAGTAGTGATTATCAGTTGTTTCCCTAAAATCGCATTCAACATTTCAACTCTCTCATCACATTTTGTCTGAAAGACTGTAATGAAAGTGTTAAAATACGAAGAAGTATCGTCAATGGTAACAGCAGTGTAACTTTAGTTGAATGGGTGGAAAAGGGAGTGACAGTCCCAAACAAAGAATGAAAAAATGAATGAAAGGGAGGAGAGAGGAATTATTTGAGTTTAAAATAAAAAACGTTTTAAATTAAAAAATACAAACCCAAAGTTTGAACTAGTCTGGTTTCTCTTAACGAAAGTCTTCACAAAATTCCTGGTTAGGCCAAAAACGTTCACATTGGAGAAACCAAAGATATAAGTGTTTTTTACTTGGTTGTTCTTTTCTATTTATCACTTTTTTAAATCCTATAAAACAAGAGTTAATTAGAAAATTATAGAACCTTAAAAAGTCATTAACCTCAAAGAAAACCACATTTATGATTTCTTTTTAAAAAGTCAAGAGCAGTCGGGGTAAAGAAATGGCAAAGGGAAAAAGGGATAAGGGTGGGGGTAGAGGGGTGAGAGGGGATATATTATTTTTTCTTACCCCCCTCCCCCCATACTAATGTACATGCAGAAAGAGATAAACTAGGAATATAGCACAGTGCTTGCTGCAATGTGACTCAATCGTAAAAAACAACGGAATGGCGTAATAATATGAAGAGCAGCCAGCAACCAACAGTTGGGAAGCTCATTTTTGAGGGAGACAAAATGTGGCTGTGGACGGGGGAAGAGACATAGAGGCAAAAAGGAGGGCGTGATTTTCAACCTACGCCACCAAAACTCTTTTAAGCTGTTTTTAAAAACTCCAAAAAATAATACTATAAAAGTGTGATATTCAATAAAAACATTTCAATTTATTAATAGTAAATCGGTTGTGATGGAGCGAAAGGGATAATGTCTAAATAATTGTGTTTGATAAATTTGCCATTAATCTCAAAGGGCAGAAAATCGTTTGTTTTCCAGCTGTGTTAGTTAATCAGTCAATGATGAAGATTAAAAATAAAACCAAACTTGTATGTTGGAACTGCCACGAAATCTAGGGTTAACTGTTGGCGATAGGCAAGCGAATCACGCGACTGATTTTGATGCCATGATAGATATTTCAAGTGTGTTTTAGCACCACGTCTTACTACCTGTTCAGATTATATTACTATGTACTAATTACACTAATGAGTTAGTGATTAGGAAGGCTTAATTTAGAGGAAACGCACCCGAATTTGTGTAGTGGGAGAGTGGTGGACCATTTAAAAAAAACATCAATGCACCAAACCAGTCTTTTTCAACACGAGGTTAGCGAAGCGGGTGATATTTCAAATTATTAATGACGTACCAATGTGAGCTCCTATACGAGGATTTCATTACAGAGTTATTTCGAGTATTACAATTTATAATATAAACATGAAAAATAGAAAAGGTTTAGATCTGTCTAATACCATCAGGGTAAACAGCTATAATATTTACTTAGATTTAGGAGTGATTTGCAATTATTAACGGCGTCGGTAGCCACGTGGGTTAATTCTACCTCATATAGTCTGATTTTTAGGGGACGGGGAGTTTGTAGCTCAAATCCCAGCCGGGTGATATAAGGTTAGTTTTCCTAAATGGTTTCCAGCTCTTCTCTCACAAAACATACGATTAATTTCCTCTAAATTTTACCTTTACCACCCATACCTTATCAAAGCCATACGTCAATAAAATGTGATCGTAATATTTTAGCAGGTGTATAATTATAAGCTATAAATAGTGATTATTTCAAATTTTACAGATCACGAGCTATAAGGAATAAAACTTGATATTTTATGCTTTCTACGTACCAATGTTAAGTTACAGAAGTTAATTTATGGGTCTGAAATTTAGTTTAACTACTAGACATGCATAAGTTACATCTTTTTAATAATATATCAGTATCTTTTTGTACACCCCGATAATTTGACTTTATTTAAGGTATTTAAGGGATGTAAGAAACACGAGAAAAAGCCATTGATTTTGCAGTTTTTAAAGCTAAACATTTTTTGGTCAAAATAAATCAAATATTGCTTCAGTACAAACATATAGCTTATTTTTCTTCACATAGTGATATCAACAGTTTTTGAATATGTCAAGAGCATAGCAGCATTATATGAAAAACTTTTTAAAGAAAGAGAAAAACTTTTCATGAAATTCCAGGACAGCTTTGATAGATATTAAAAAACGGTTGATGTCACCGTGTGAATAAAATTAAACTCTATGTTTGTATAGAAGCAATATTTCTTTTCCTTTAACAAACAAAAAAATGCTATAAAACTGCAAAAACACTGACCTTATCTCTCGTCCCCTACATCCTCACCTTAATTTTGTAGTAAGAAATGTTGCTATTGTGAATGATTTTTTTTTTAGCCTAACTCTACTCGTTAATTTTATTAATTTATACGAATTTGCCATTGCAAATATAGATTTGAAGTGTTTCTTCAATGAAATTATGTGTTTTGACTACCAATTGTAAATACAACACAGACTATCAGAACATAACGTTCCAGGCCAAGGGGGGGTCGAATGGCCCATACTAATGACTATTCCAAGTAAAGCACACGCTGTAGAGGGCTGAGTTATTGAAGTAGCTACCAGCTATTTTTCCAAGAAACAAAAGTCGGGTTTGCTCTCTTTTTTTTCTTCACATGGTGGAGACATTACGAAAGAAACTCTAATGTTGGTATATCAAAGCTTGTCTCAACCAGCCGTGCGGTGTAGTGGTCAGTGCACCTATCTAAGAGCCTGGGGGTCCCGGATTCAATTTCCTGCTGGTTACTTGGGTATCTTTCCCTTAAGGGGAATGATCCCGACGGTCACCAGGGTTTGGTTAGTTAGGCTTAAGTTAGTTTAAGACTCACACTGGCTCCACAACTTCATAATAACTATCATTACATAATTTTATTGCGGGTACGACGTGTGGACAACCTCCTATGGTGTACCCTGGACAACGTTCTGTGCCACAAAGAGTGGCTAATAGTCTCCAAATAAGGCGACCGAACCTGGATGACACGTCCGTCCCGGTCATATATCACATACGATTAAAAAAAACTCGTCTTGATTTTTACTTGTTATTTATTAAATATCGCAATTTAGTTAATGAATGTATGATATGTGCATAGCTTATATGGGAGTCGGTACAATAATTATTTAAAACAAAATCATTAACTTAGATTTAATAAATAATGTATACATTGCCAAGTTTAAACTTATCTAAAAACTTGATATAAAAAATATTTTTTATAAAAGTAAGACCACGATGCATAAAACCTCTAAACCATATTAAACTCTACAAAACAGGATCTTGAACTATGGGTCACGACCCCCTTACAGGTCGCTAAAAAAATTCTGGGGGCCACAGCAAACATTAAATATTTATTATATAAGTAATGAAATTATTATAAAATACAACCTTCCATATTATATTTGTAATATTTATTGCAGAGATAACGTCATCAAACGCTATTAAACAAACCTTATTTTAAATAATAATTCCTATAATTCTCTAGATAAATTAATAGCGTACGTAGGTTGAAAGGAGCAGTTGTAAAAACTGGATATAGTGTTTCAAAATAAGTAAGCTCATTCATTTTATTAAATGCTTTAAGTTTATTACTTATCATTTGAAGCAGTTATTTTTTCCAATTTTCTTATCTTTATCTGAATATGAAGTTTAAAAATTATAAATAATAATCTTAAATATAATAGCTCATATGCGGTCTTAGCAAAAAATGTGTTAAATATATTTTTCTCATTTTATCTAAAACTGCTTAGTAACTAAAACTAGAGTATTTACAAAACTAAACTTGACAAAACCATTACTTCTGGGGTCGCTAGTAATTTTCTCTCATGAAAAAGGGTCGTGATTAAAATAAGTTTAAGACCGGTGGTGGTCTAAGAATAAAGATTGATTATAAAATTGTTAGATTAATAATGCACTTTTTGTTTGAGAGCATATATATGTGCTTAATCAACTTTTTTTAATGTTTTTTTGGGTATTCATCATGGATGTTATCTTCTTGAACTCTGAATAATGTGTTGTTGAAGTCGTTCAAAGTATGTCTGATTGTTGTTAATTGGTAAGTAGAGTGTGAGTTTCGAATTTACAAACTTAGCAAAGGCACTAGGGAGTTTTTATCTCAAAAATAGAAGTGAGTTTCATTGTTATTTGTATTTTATGTTTTAATTGTACTTATTGCATGTTTGTATTGTATCCTTATCAGTGTTGTATACATGTATGCTGTGTGCATTACTGTATGTCTTGTATTGTGTGTATGGTTTGTGGTGTTAATGTATGTTTTGTAAGCTCGTTTATGCCTTGCATGGTCGAAAGTATTAATTTTTGTATGCTACATCATGTATGTGTGAAGTTATGTGTTACATTGTATTGATGTTCTGTATTTTATGTATTGCTTTGTATGTATTCGGTGTATGTATTGTATTCTTGTTTGCATTGTATACAATCATATATATATAAAGACGAAAGCCTTGACTGACACATTCATCACCGTATCTCACGATCCCCAGGACCTTGACATTTAAAATTTTGCAGGGAGGTCCCTTTCAATCCGTAAACATCCGATAAGAAGGGATTTTGCGAAATTCAACCCTTAAAAGGGTAAAAAGGGGGGTTGAAAACATAGTCTTTTTCCGAAACTGCTTAAGCTAGAAACATAAAATTTGGCCCGAGGGCTCTTTATCAAAATCTAAGAACGAATTATTGGACGAATTTTCGAATTTCCTAAGGAGTAAAAATGGGGATAAAAACTTTATTGATAGGCACGCATATCTCTGAAACCATTTAATAAAGAAACTTGAGACAAGGGGAAAATACTCTTCTTGAAAAATAAAAAATACCTGTTGGACGGTTTTTTGAAAAAATCAACCAAGCGGGTGAGCGGGGATAAGGTGGATTTTTTCGAGTTGAGATATACTCTGAAACCACTTAAGCTATAAACGTGAAAGACGGGGAAAATACTCTTCTTAAAAAACAAAGAAATGTGTGTTCAACGATTTTTTGAAAAAATAATCAAACGTGTCAAACGGGGAGCGGGTGCGTTTTTCGAAAAACCGTTATATCTTTGAAACCGCTTAATCTAGAAACGTGAAACTCGGGAAATATACTCTTCTTAAAAATAAATAAATTAGTGTTTAACGGTTTTTTCGAAAAAAACAACTATCTGAACAAGTAACGGGGAAGAGGGGGTTTCGAGTTGAGCTCTATCTCTCTAACCTGTAATCGTAGAGATGTGAAATTTGGCAAGAATATTCATACCTACTTTCCAATGTGATAGAAAACTGATGGATAAAAAGATTTTGTTGGGAAAAAGGGGTTGCGGGTTTTCAACATTTACCAAATTAATACAATCACATTATAACATTTTACTAGCTATAAGAAAATATTTATTTTTAAATAGAGATCGTAGAAATGGAGTTGATTGCCATGATCTTTGTACATTATTAATTACATAAATGTTCTTTGGTGGAATATGATGCACTTTTTTCCTTGAAATTTCTTTAATAATGTTTATTGTTTAGTTTAATTCATATAAAGTTTGTGCAATAATTTTTGTGCTGCAATGTAAAATTATTTTTATATTGGTTTGTATATCGAAGTTTCGTACTTGGTCAGCTATACAGTTTTTGTGGTGCGGTACGATTTCGGATTTGGATTTAAGGTTATTTGACAGTTTATTATAATTTTTTGTAATGGAGATCGGAAATATCTTGGTAGATGATACGCCGTGTTTGGCACTGACAGTCAAGGCAATGAGCTGCGATACCAGATAGTAGACTATATATCTGAGAATTGGGACAGATTTAAGGTGCTTACTCTGGACAATGAAGGGAACAGCTTGCTCAGCAAGGAGACGTACCGTGTTGAAATGTCGAAGCTTAGCGCCTATGGTATCACCCGCAAGCTGGAGGCAGCAGGGCAGTTGTACCCCTGGAGGTTTGAGGTGTACTAGAATGCGCAATTATTAGTAGGTTTTGGGGAGCCTGGTGAGGGTATAATGAGGTTCAGGTTCACTAGTGATCTGTCCAGGGGTCACTTTGATGTGTATCAAGCAATTGAAGAGCTGCCACATCTCTCCCAGTTTATTCCACATCAACCCGATACTCCTTCATTGCAATGTCCTGATAATATTCCAAAGAAACAAGGTGAAAAAAAACAACCGTGCCAGGGTTACGAATAAAATAAGAAACAAACAAATGTCTGAAACTGCTGCTAAATACGCAAAAAAGTCCAGAAATTAATCACGCGGTTGTTGCTGCATATTCACTGAAGCATCCGGAGGCAAGGTAAGGACGTCCAAGGTCACACTGGAGTGAAGACGGATTATGTTATAGGCAGAGTGTACACGATTCACCCTAATAACTTGGAGTGTTATCATCTGCGCCTCATGCTCCACGAGGTACGGGGACCAACATCATTCTCAGATCTTAAAACAGTAAATAGTCACATCCATCCCACATTTCAGTCCGCTTGCAGTGTGTTAGTTTTGTTGGAAGACCATGGTCACTGGGACAAAACTTTGGAAGAAGCGGCCTTATATGACTCTCCTCTCAAACTGAGATAACTGTTTGCAATCATGTTGGTTTTCTGCCAGATTTCAGACCTTATCCTGCTTTGGGAGAAACACAAGGACAGTTTTGCTGAGGACATGAAACGGCAGATGGAGAAGGATTGTCCAGATATTGATGTCCACCAGGGTTTGGACATGATATACAACAAGTGTCTGAAGTTGTTGGAAGATGAGGTGGTTTCAATGGCAAGACATACTTTCAAGCACTATGGCTTACCCGAAACAATGCAGATGGTATCACGGGTAACCGAGACTACCTCAGGGAATTGAGCTACGTTGTTGATGCTCTGTCAAAAACAGCGGATGACAACGAGCCAAGGCCGATATTGCAAACTTATCGTATGGGATGAATGTAATATGTCCCATAAAGGGGAGATAGAGGCTCTAAACCATATGCTGCAGGGTATTTGCAGCTATGACAAGCTGATGGGTGGTGTTACTTGTATTGCTAGCGGGGGACTTTAGGCAGACCCTGCCATTAGTACACCGGGGGACCCAAGTCGATGAAGTCAAGAACTTCCTTAAATCGTCACACCCATGGCCTAAAATTCAAAAGCTGTTATTAAAGAAAAATATGATAGTAAGGCGAAGAAGATAGATGGAAAGATAAACCTCCCTCTTAGCATTTATCAATTAATTAAGGATATGAACAGTATGACTACAAATCATTTATCATGACCTAAATAATATAAGAAGAAAACCTATGTCATGGTTAAAGGCGAGGACAATTCTAACTCCTATATAAGGCAAATGAGATCAACAAACTCCTGCTCAGCATTTCTGTATCGGAGGAGATGACCTATCAGTCAGTGAGCTCAGTAGTGGAGATGAATGATGCTGTCCACTACCCGGTAGAGTTTTTTCACACCCTCAAACCCCCTGGGCTCCCTCCTCACACTCTTCTCTTGAAGGGTGGCACGCCCATAATGTTTTTGCGCAATTTGAAGCCCCCAAAGCTTTGCAATGGAAGCATACTGCAAGTGAAGGCCCTCCAACGCAACGTCATCGAAGCAACTATTTTCATAGGGTGTGGTTATGGGGAAACAGTATTTATACCACGCATTCCCCTCATCCCTTCGGATTACCCCTCCAAGTTTAAGATAGTCCAGTTCCCCCTAAAAGTATGCTTTGCAATGACCATCAACAAGGCTCAGGGTCAGACATTGAAGGAATTAGGGGTTGATTTAAGGTAAGACTGTTTCTCCCACGGCTAGCTCTACGTATCTGTCTCCAGGGTGAGCACACCGAGGAGACTGGTTGTTCTGGCGCATGAGGGAAGGACGGCTAACATCGTATACCAGGAAGTCCTTTCAAAGTAGGCAACCACATAGGAAATATGAGACGACTGTAAGAAAGGGGGTCTGATAACCAAAATTCTCCAACCAAAGCATGATATGGCAGTAATAAAGGGGGCCTGCCAATCAAAAATCCCCGATCCGAACATGACAGAACTACTATGTTTGGTTACCTCCTCATTGTGTCTCTCAGGTAACGCTAAGAACAATAAAAGCTATCACATGTCTACCAGTATCACACTATTATATTATATATATATATATATATATATATATAAACTGACAATAAACTACCAAAAATACGAAACCTACGCGAAGCACGGGCTATTGATTAGTGATGTATATATATATATATATATATGTGTGTGTGTGTGTGTGTGTGTATCTTGTATGTATCGTATTTATGATTTGCTGTGCTATTGTAAGCATTTTATGTAAGAAGATATCCATTTTTTGATAGATAGTTATAAGTATTAACTATCTAATATATATATACATACGAGTGATGGTAGTGATGGTGTGTATTTTATGTATTGCTTTAAGTGTATTAGATGTATGTATTGTATGTTTGCATTGTATACAAATATGTATGTATGTTTTATATAATGATGGCCGTCTTGTAGTGTATGTATGATTTGTGGTGTTATTGTATGTACTGAATATATGGTATGTATTGTATGCTTTGTTTGAATGGTCTGTTTTGATAAATTGCTTTGAATGCATTTGATGTATGTATTGTATTTTTGTTTGTATTTCCTTCTTATCTGTATTGTGCATAAGGATTGTAGCAAACGTTACACACTAATAATGGTTCTAATAATGGTACTTACACTCTTGGAGAGAGTTGACCAGTCCAGCCTTCTTTTATTTACCCGTTAGACTGAGATGAGTGCTGCCATTGAAGGCGCATAGTGTCTTGACTAATTAAATCATCTTGTTCGCACCGCTATTTTATATATATATACGAGTGATGGTAGTGATGGTGTGTATTTTATTTATTGCTTTAAGTGTATTAGATGTATGTATTGTATGTTTGTATTGTATACAAATATGTATGTATGTTTTATATAATGATGGCCGTCTTGTAGTGTATGTATGGTTTGTGGTGTTATTGTGTGTACTGTATATATGGTATGTATTGTATGCTTTGTTTGGATGGTCTGTTTTGATAAATTTCTTTGAATGCATTTGATGAATGTATTGTATTTTTGTTTGTATTTCCTTCTTATCTGTATTGTGCATAAGGATTGTAGCAAACGTTACACACTAATAATGGTACTTACACTCTTGGAGAGAGTTGACCAGTCCAGCCTTCTTTTATTTACCCGTTAGACTGAGATGAGTGCTGGTATTGAAGGCGCATAGTGTCTTGACCAATTAAATCACCTTGTTCACGCCGCGGATGTCTCGAGATTCCGGCAGAAGAAGGGAGATGCTTCGAGACTCTAGCAGAAGATTCGCTTTCTAGAACCTACTAAAGGAAAGCCAGGCACGCGACCGGTTCTACGCATCGCCATGTTACCCTCCCTTATTATATCTCAGCCGTCCTTATGTATTACCTTCTATCCATCTTTGTGATCACGTGACGTAAACCAAGAATAATAAAATAGCATGTTTATACTATGTAGGCACTCATAATATCACCTTTAACTGCCTAGGTAAGCAGCGGTATCCCCGGCAGACTTGCTTATACGCGTATTTAAAATTCTCTTTCGGCCTGTAACATTTTTATCAAATGTTTCTTTTTGGCTTTTAAACTTGATTATTTATTTAAAATTAAATGATAAACTAATATGGGTAACTCTCACTATCCTGTTAAATTTGAGGTCACTTTAATAATTTAATATTTTCTGTAGATTTGTTTGTCTTGAGGTCACTAAATGTCGTTGTTTAATAGTCGCATGGATTAACTTGTCTTGAGGCCATTAAATGGCATTGTCAAATATTAATTTTGAGACGATTTATCTCGAAGCCACTAGAGAGCATTGTCAAATATTGATTGTTAGACAATTTGTCTAGAAGCTACTAGATGACAATGTTGAATATTTATTTGTGAGACACTTTTGTCTCGAGGCCACCAGATGAATTGTCAAATATTAATTGTCAGACACTTTGCCATAAATTCGCTAGATGAAATTGTCAAATAAAAATAGTGAATTTAAATGCCACTCTATTAGGTATATATGAGAAATATACTGTGTATTCCTGATACCACCACTTTGAGCTTAATAATTAGTTAATATTATTATAATACTATAGCTTAGCTAGGCTCGCTTGGATCTGTTACCCTTTTTTATTTTGATAGGATTTTAAATGTCACCTTTATATTTTGGTAGCTAACGACTGAGAAAATATTTGAAACCATACTGTAGGAACTGCGCGAAAGGAACTATTATTCAAGGTTCATCCTAAAAAATTCCTAATCCAGGCCTGTGGTAAAAGCCCTTATTCTACATGCTCTGCTTTTGTTTCATTGTAAATATAAAATTATCTCGCTTGGTTTTAAATAAATATTAATTTGCTACCCAATGCATTTTTATTTGTTTTGGTGGATATTTAGAGCCAGGGATTACTGTGTATATGCTCTATATTTTAATATATGTCTTATTTTGAATGTATGGTGTGTGGTGTTATTGTATGTGTTGTATAGTAGGTATGTATGCTTTGATATTTTTTATGGATAGGTAAGTAGATATAAATATTAACGACCGTATGGTGTATATGTATGATGGTTTGTATTATTTTGTATTAATGATCTTTATTTTATGTATTGATTTGTATTTATCTGATGTATGTATTGCATTGAATGGTTGTTTGTATTATATAAATGTATCATGTGGTTGGTATTATGTGTGTATGATTTATGGTGTTAGTGTATGTATTGTATTGTATTGTGTGTGTGGTTTGTGATGTTAGTGTATGTACTATATGTATATTTTCAACCTTGTATGGATGGGTGGATATATTAAACTACTAACGTTTGTGTGTTATATAATCATGTATGGATGCATGTATGATGGTAGGATAGAGGGGTAAAGAGGAGTCCGTTATAAACCAGGTGCTGTTGTTGGTGAGAACTAGTCCCTATTAGGATATGAACATTTGCTGACTTGCCAAGTTCAGTGTTCCTTTTGTATTTGAGTCAAGTGCAGAGACTTTGATTAGGCTATGTTGGATTATTTTAGGTTAATTTGGGTCTTAACAGGTTCTATAGAAAGTCATAGTCACCGAATGATCATCCTATCTCGTATAAGTACGTTAAATGTATCATATGTAACGATACATGTATAGTGATCAAATACCCTAGGATGCATGGCATGACCTGTGTATCTTGATTATGATAAGTGTCAGATTTTTTAATTTTTAGCAAATACGATATAGGTAAAAGTTTGCAAGAAGGCTGAATAAGTTCATTTTCAAAGACTGTGGAAGGACATACCCTGTAAATAGCTGTAAAGTTATCGGTTGAGAGGGAGGACGGACTACCTGTCTGATCCTGTTCTAAAGCATGGAATGGGTCCTTGAGCAGGTGTTGTATAGTTTCATCGGCAGTAAGATAAAGTTAAATGGTGGGAAAGGGATATATATATATTATAATTGTGATACGTATATATATATATATATACGTATCACAATTTTTATTTACATCCTTTTTAACAGCTTTGGGGTAATGTTTTAAGAAGATAGAACACTGTAAGGTTTATTATTTCACCAATGGTGATGACAGCTAAACTGCCATGTCCGGGGTTGACAACAACATGTCCGGAACCAACTGTAGAAAACTCTGTGTGACTTATGACATCTGTTCAGGGTGGGGAAGCTTGTTATTTACATATTTACCGACAGACGCGAAGTGTGTGGAGTGTGACTCGCACTTTTTAAAGACATACTGAAGAGAGGGCGAATCCTACACTGTCTATTTCTTTTTCTCAAATGAAAATTAGTGGCTGTGAAGTAGAGAGAGGTGGGTTGAGAGTTTAGAGATGAATCTGAGACGTTGGTAAGGGGAGGGTATAAGAAGACGATGTGGAAGGCAGCCTGGTGTTGTCCCCCTGCCCCAATGGTCATCATGATTTCAGAAAGTATGCTTGATATGACGTTATACAACAGCATTTGAAAGTATGTACTATTAGAGATTACACTAAGGGAATAGGACTCTAATCTCGTATGATGTATGGTATAATATATAAACTATGATTTACTCCTTCTTCGTGGTACACTTGATACGGGAGAGAAAAATTAGAGGTTCAGGTGACGATATGCAACGTGAATTATAGGTACAAGAGTAATAGCAAAGATTAATAAAAAAATTACTGGTGTCGGCAGAAGGAGGGGTATTGGACATGAAATTCAACAATCATTACAAGTAATAAAATAATGATAAAAATATAAAAATAATACTAAACATAATGAATTCTGGAGGGAGGAGAAGTTCAAGGGATGAGATTCAATATGGATTAGAAATAAAAATAAATACAAAATATATATTTAATAATATTAAAAATAATTGGTGTTGGAGAGAGTGAGAGGCACCGAGAAAGGTTGAAGGAGGAGTCCAGGTGCTGAAATGTGACACCAAACCTGGTGAATTACCGTTACGGAGTCTGGGTGTGAGATTCACCATATTTTATCTGGTCACTGGCTATACATTCAGGAAGGGGGTGGGCTATAAACTGGTTGGTTGTACGGTTTAGTAGGGGGAGGGGACTACTTGGCGGGGCGTCAATCTGGTAACGTCTATGGCAGCCATCTTACTCAAAAACTGTGCCAAAAGTGATTATTTTACACTACAAAGGGAAAAAGGTTTTAAACCCTATTTTGTTTGACGATTATAATAAATTGTATTGCCTTTTTTGTACAAAAATGCCCACGCTTATACATTTCCTTGGAAGTCAAGAGTATTGGATTGCCTTCCTGTTGAGAACAGCCTATAGCTCATATAGCTTCATCCTGTTGACGAGCGAGTACGGTGCGACGAATGGACCTTTGGACTCGTGGGATTCGGGATCGGCAAGTTTGTGTGTGAGAAGAACACACGTTGTTTGTTGGAAGCGATGCTGTATGGATGTGTAGTCGGCTCGCCGGGAGAGAAAGAACGAGTTAACATGTGAGCTGGCGGTTCACCCCGGCCGGGGAGTCGATCCCGGGTCTCTAAGTAGTTTTCATGAGTCCCGTTATCGCGCGTGCTCCCTCGTCACGGGGAATTTCCTAATACCTATGTAGTAGCTTAGTAACTATCTGGAGAAATAAACAGATCTTTGGGATTAACTCGCTAGCCTCATTCCCCAAGGACCATCAATCCCAACCCCTACCGCTCGGGGTCCATCCTAACCATGTAACCCCCTAGGGTGCTCCTGTAGTATAGTAGTTAGGGTTGGCTACCGGGCACCCAAATAAAAAAGGGACCGTGATAATACCTACATTGGTTTGCAAATAGTCTAAATTTCAAGTTCATTTAGTTGGGTTTTCTGGTGTTGGGGATGTTGGGCTTATAGTCCTTGGAAGTATTGTGGGTTTAAAAAAATTAAGTATACAGCCGAAACTGATGTATATATATATATATATATATATATATATATATATATATATATATATATATATATATTTATATATTCATCATCCCCAACACGAGAAAACCCAAATAAATGAACTTGAAATTTAGACCGTTTGCACACCATTGTAGGTATATTTTTGTTTCGAAAGAAAATGCATTATGTGATATGTGTACAAAATAATAACAAAAGCGAATCTTTGAAAAAATATCCAAGCACATCCATTCTGTTTCATATAGGAGTAATGTGCTATTTAATATAATTCTAAAATCAATTTACTAATAGGGTTGGTCAGATAAAAGTGGACCAAAATCAGAACCTAGTCATGGTCTGTCTGTTTTTATAAAGAAATTAAATGAAATAGAACTAAAAATCAAAAGTATAAATGGATAAGGGGTGTAGGAAAGGGAGATAGAGAGAGAAATGTACACAAGAAAACAAACACGAAGCAAGCAAAGCTGGTAACCCACCAGATTAAACTATCAGACTAGCCAATAGTCTGAGAGCGTGTTGAAGGGCCCAGATGTAGGTGTTGTGTTGTTGGAAATAATAATTATCCTGTGTCTGGTCGCCTAATTAGATGGTGCCTTGGGTGGGCAAACAGATGGAATCTATTTGCCAGTGGCAAACATCCCCATCTGCCTCCATCAACCATCAATACTGCAGCTTGCAAGGAGATAAAAACTGTATTTGGAAGGCTTTAACAATACAATAAATGACTTGCCCAGATTAATAAATAATAAATGTAGTTCTAGTCATAAATATTTACAGGAGGTTTAAGAGAAAATGAGACCTGCATCAGTGGGTGCGTGGACTAAATGTCAGGTTCCTCTGGTTTGGTATGTCAGTGATGGGGAGGTCTATATTTGAATCTCGGATGGTTGTACAAGTGTTTTTTTCTAAATGGTATCCCATCATATTTATACGCAAATGTAATTACATTTAATCTAAGCTATGCCTCCTGCCCCTATCCCATTATAATCAATACAATGCGTATTACTAGGACTGGATATAAAAGTATTTAAATAAAAAAAAGAAATGAAAGAACACATTGGTAAATATACAAACTAACATTAACGACGAATGGAGTTTAAAAATGGCATCTCTCGAAAGTAAATAATGAAAGTTTTTTTAAGAAGTTGGAACCCATCTCGGAGGCGTAGTTAGCTAACGTGCATGTTTCGTGTTGAGCTAGACTGCCGGGGACGGGGAGATCGAGGTTCGAATCTCGCTCGGGTAAACTAGGGGTGGTTTTTCCTGATTGGTTTTCCACTCTCCCTCAACGCAAATGCGGATTAACTTCCTCTAAATTCAACCTTCCCAATTTCTAACTTATTAGCGTGATTAGTACTTAAGCGTATAGCCCGAACGGTTAGTAAGACGCAGTACTTTTTAAAAAAATATGTTAGATAACGAAAAAGCATCTTGTAAAATTTGTTTTAAACTATTAAAGAGGATTTTCATTGTTTGGATAAAAATTAAAATTCAATGATTATGCAAAAGTTGAGATTTTTTTGTAACTCAACGTCTTACTACCTGTTCAGATTTTACGCCTATGTACTATTTACACTACTGGGTTATGGACTAGGAAGGCTTAATTTATATTAAATTCACCCACATTTTCGTGGTGGGAGAGTGGAAAGCCATTAAGGGAAAAATTCCTTCAGTACATTATACCGGGATCGAACACCGATCTCCCTGTCTTTGGCAGTCTACTTCAACATGAGATTAGCGCGTTAGACTACGTGGACACCGAAGCGGGTAGGAGATTATTAATACTAACCCGCCTCGGTGGCGTAGTTGGCTAACACGCTTGTCGTGTTGAGCTCGACCGCTGAGGACGGGGAGATCGAGGTTCGAATCTCGGTCGGGTGAACTGGGGGTGGATTTTCCTAAATGGTTTTATACTCTCTCTCCACGCAAATGCGGGTTCACTTCCTCTAATTAAACCTTCCCAATTCCTAATCCATTAGAGTAATTAGTATTTAAAGCGTATAACCCGAACGGGTAGTAAGATGCGGTGCTAAATATTATTATTATTATTATTAATACTAGATTTAAAATTATATATATATATAGATTAAAATTTCTATACCGATACTTACTGGTATCGATACTTTTCTTTCAATACCAGCATGGTATCGATATTTTTCTTCCGATACTTTTAATGAGTACAGTATCGATACTTTTCTTTCGATACCATATCCCTATCAATAAATGTGTGTGTGTGTCTCTTGTGTGTCTGTGTGTCTTGTGTGTCTGTGTGTGTGCATGTGTTAGTTAGAAAGAGAGATAGATAGATAGACTAAGAGAGAGAAAGTAGGCTTGGGGTGAGGAAAATCAGAAAAAATGGGAGAGAGTTAACGCAATATAAGTAGATACTAGTGACAATTGCTGACGAAAATAATAATTATATATAAGTTATTTATTAAATTATAATTATAATAACAATAATATTGTGAGATAATATTTAATTAAAATTATTATGTTAAAATCAATCTACAATAAACCCCTATTTTATAAATTTAAAGAATAAAAATAAGGCTCCAGGTTATTATTTATGTTTTTAATTATTTATAAGAATATGATAAACCAATATTAATATATATCATTTTCAAAGTAGTTCTTTCGCATATTATCAGGAATTTTATGCGGAAAATTTGTTTTTTTGGATTAATTCATCACACATAATATTAATGATAAAAATTAGTGTAGTTTACTTAGTATGATGTATTATAATTTTTATTGTAATTTTAGGTGTGTGTGAGAGTTTATGTGAAGGGAAGCTGAAATATGCCAAGCAAAGTCAAAATTACGTTTTTTGTGGCTGTCCCAAATCTCATCATTATATCTAAACTATTCATTCAGAGCATCTAGGTAATGGTAAAAACTAAACACACTGCATTATTTTATGGTGACTTATCTACATTTATCAATGCTTAATTTATCGAAGTCACTTAATCTCTAGTCGTTTTTGAACTTGAAATATTGTTTAGTACATTTTCTGAAAAGGATTATATGTTGAAAATTGTCACATTTGGTCTGATGTTTCAAATAAGCAAACAATGTAATAAATTTAGGTTTACTTCTTCTTTCGAAAAATTATGAAGATGTGAGGGTTATTGGAGAGTCAAATTTGAAACGAAGGAGATTTGATCATCTTCCTCAACACTTCGAGATTTCACACACCTCTTTTTTTATGTTCACAGGTCTTACTAGCTATCCTTCATTTATACAGAAAAACAGTTTAAAGGGTTCTTAAAAAATCTATTTATGTGACACTTCTGAGTCATTAAAACTAATTATACACTCACAGACCCATTTAGAAGTATTATTAATCTAATAGGCTTCGATAGTATATCCATAATTTCATAATCTACTAAGTTTGGTCAGACAAAAAAAAAACTGTTTGGGATAATATTGAATGCCACGTTCGATAGGTTCGTCAGCCCTTCTCTGGAGAAAGTTGACTAGACTAGGACAGAGGCGGAAAGGGAATGGGGGAACAGCGAGGTGGAATGGAAACAAAGAAATCGTTAAAGAAATGCATTAGAAAGGTGACGATGGGGATACATACATCAGGAGGAAAGGACTAAGATTGAAGAGGGGCAGTAGAACTAAAGTGTGAGAGAGAATGTGGAAGGAAACAGAAAGTCGACAAAATAGAATAGAGAGAGGTTAGAGATTGACAAGGAGAGAAGTCCAAGAGTTACTGCTCAGCAATGACACTCCAGTCACGTGCGGGACATTGTCAGGGGAGAGACAAACCAGAAGAGAGAAACATAATCGTTTAAAACTCGGGTGAGATTGGGAGAGGAGAATTGGGGGGTGGTGGAGAGGGGGTAGGAGGTGGTCGGAAGCTTTCAGATATTGGCAAACTTTTGTTGCGGCCAGAGCTACACAACATCGTCGGCATTAATTTCCAATTTGCTGGACAACTCTCTCCCCTTCCTCTACCACATAGGATTCGCACCCATCGGACAACATGTCCATGTAGTTCAGTAGCTGGTAGTTGTTAGATGGGGGAGGGGAGGTAGTTGTGGGGTCGAGGACGTTAGTGGTGGGCTTTCACATTGTTACAAAATGATGGAATGGGAGTCTTGTGTATAAAAAAAGAGATCAGGACTAAAAATTAAGGTGGGCATTCATTCCCGCTTTTCGAAGATATTCTTCGTAGTAAAACTCATATTTTGGATTGTACCAGATTATATCCCCAGTTTTTAAAATAAATTCATGCAGTTTGAAATGTATATATATCATAAAAAATTGTTTTAAGAAAATCAGTTGCTAAGAAGTTTAAATGTAATATTTTTGTCAACAATTTAGATCATATAGGCCAGCTACTAGTATTTTTATAGCTCATTCTAATATTTTATTTACTTGATTTTTGGCTCTAGTTGTGTGTAGGCTAATTAGTTCATTCTTTCATGTGCCATGTGCTATTACTTTCATCATTATATATCACATCAGTTCATAGACCTAATTTATTGACACTATCCAATATTACGAATATAAAACAACTTGTCTTTATAATGCTCTATCATTGAAATTACAATTATTGGGCTCCCAATAGTAAGCTTAAAATGCTTATCCCCAAAAATACCAATAAAAGAATGGTCACCTGACTATACAATATTAGAATGTATAAAAGTCGCTTCTACCCCACAAACTAGCCCCAATACCACAGGAATTTCCCTCGTACATTACAGGCTTTACATCTTTTCTTCCTTAGAGCTAAAGTGGATTATATCCTAAATTATTATTATTAGCACCGCGTCTTACTACCCGTTCGGGTTATACGCACTTACGCTAATGTGTAATGGTAGGGTGATTGTGAGATGAAATGGAGGACCTACAGCTTAACGTGGAATCCGAACCACGGTGGAGGCCTGGCATTCCCCACATTAACAAGATGTCTTGTCAGAGGTGAAGGAAGGGTTTGGTAATCAGAGAAATCTTTGCCGGAATCGGGGATTGAACCCCGGCCGCCAGCATAGAAGTCTGACACCGTAACCACTAGACCGCCAGGTCACCTATATCCTAAAGGGCTCGACTGTTGAAACGGCATGGTCTACTGGAGACCAGGTTACCTTTTGAGACTCTCATCCTTTGCCATTCTCAAAAGGCGTCTTGCCAACGTCACCCTCTAGAGTACTCTTCGGAAGGACCTGTGTTGGGACTCCCCCACCACTTTACCACCACCTCTCACCCTAGTTTAAGGCAACCATTGAAACAACCTTTCATCTCTCTGATTTTAAAATATACGCTTTTTCAATTCTTTTTCCAAACGTAACCTGTTCACCTCATAAAGAAATTATTCTTTTAAGACATAACGATGTATATTTTAAATTTATTTAATGAAAAATCGCTTAATGCCAAATATTTTCAACCAAATACATCGCTCTTTAAGAATATATTATAAACACAAATCACCATTACTTATAATATTAAAGGAATAATAGACTAAAGTAAATAAAATAGTATATACGATATTTAAAAGATAATTGATCAATAATCGTTTAAGACTGTTAAACTGTTCTAACAAACTCCATCGATCCTTGGGCATATATTATAGACACTAATCACCTCAACAAATCCTCCTAGAGGAATAATGGACCAAGATAAAAAAAAGAATAACCATTTATACAATATCGGCTATAAGCAAAAATTGTTGGTTTATGATAATCACTATAGATTATTATGTATACATTATAAATGATTATTCTATTTATTCATCATGTTAGAGGAAGAAGGCAAATTAAAAAAAAATATTAAAATAAATTTACTTAAGCTAAAATCTGTTAGACTGAATCCATTAATTCTTACGCATGCTTTCTAAACTATATTATCCTTTATCTATCATCTTAGAGGAATTAGGATCTAAGGCGAATAGAAAAAATTAAAAATTATATTTATAATACTAACCTAATGTAAAAAGTCTAGGGTGTAGGAAAACTAGCCGTAACAAAAATAAACCCTCTACTCTTAAACCATTCCGCTCCCCACCCTCCTATCTTTGACATGTAACAAACAACCAGCCCACTGATGTTGCGATGGTCATCTACTTTAACCGATAAAGGTGAATTCTCATACTGTTAAGGGTGCCCAGTGACTATAAAGTTATGTTACATAGTCAAAGGCCAAAACAGAACTCCAACCAAAGCTGAATAACACATTGAAAATGTGATGTAATATCAATTAATGTCCTAACATTATTTATATGTATTGTTTTGTTTTTATGCATTAATAACACGTATAAGCAAGTAAATTTGCCTATATTTGTGCATGTGTGTATTTACCTATGTGTCTAAACTTTATAGCTACTAAGCTACATACATATTTTCTCATGTCTTCGTAGAAGAAGACTAGACTAATTATCAATATAAACGATATCACCAAGTTTAAGCTTGTACGCTTAAGAAAATACTAGTGATGTGAAGATACCGCTAACCCCTCACCATCCAACCTTAAACCCATTCCTTCACTCCTAACCTCACAGCCTCATTATCACCATAGCCTCACCTTGTCAACGGTGAATTACCTAAATCCTTCCGACCAACTCTGTATATGGCTGTCTATGTTAATGAAACTTACCTTCACATCAAAAATTTTTCCATCGAGCTGATGACCGACACATATTGTATCTTGCATGGGATCGTTACTCTAAATTTTCAATACCGCTCATCCCTGATCCGGCTATTGGCCTGAAAAAGATATCTCTTTCTCTCTCACGTCTGTTACACAGGGTATAGCGGTATAGGTCTAACGACTGATTACTGAACCATTAAAATAAGCTCAGCTAGGATGATTCCACCATGGTGAAAACATACCATACTAAATTGATAGGAGTCCTCTCATGTATCAGTTCATTATCTATCATTAAACTTGACAAAACAAATTTTTTTAAGAATTTAATAGTACTCATAAGACTACACCATAATTAAACAGTAATCAGAAGTAACCAGACTTCACCAGACTTCACAAGATTTCAACAAACATCACAAGATTTCACCAGACTTTACCTGATTACTGAGATTTCAACAAACCTCACACAATTTCTATAGATTTCAACAAACCTTTCAAAATTTCACAGGATTTACACAAGCCTCACCAAAAATCAGCAATTCTGATGGATGGATGTTACATGATTCATGACTAGAACCATTAAAGGTAGGAGTAAAACCTTGGTTGTTTCAGTTATCAATTGGTAGATCCATTGTGCGTGCGTACGTACGTATGTTCGTATGTACGTATGCACGTATGTATATATGTATGTATGTATGTATTTATGTATGTTGGTATGTACGTATGTATGTTGGTATGTACGTATTTATGTATGTATGTACGTATGTATGTATGTATGCATGTACGTATGTATGTATTCATGTATGTATGTATATATGTATGTTTGTTTTGTATGTATGTATGTATGTATGTATGTATGTATGTATGTATGTATGTATGTATGTACGTATGTATGTACGTATGTATGTATGTTCGTATGTACGTATGCACGTATGTATGTATGTATGTATGTATGTATATATGTATGTATATATGTATGTATGCACGTATGTATGCACGTATGTATGTATGTATATATGTATGCACGTATGTATGCACGTATGTATGTATATATGTATGTATGTATGTATGCACGTATGTATGCACGTATGTATGTATATATGTTTGTTTGTTTGTATGTATGTATATATGCACGTATGTATGTACGTATGTATGTATTGTATATATGTATGTATGTTTGTATGTATGTATGTATGTATGTATGTATGTATGTATGTATGTATGTATGTATGTATGTATGCATGTACGTATGTATGTATTCATGTATGTATGTATGTATGTATGTATGTATATATGTAGGTATGTACGTACGTATGTATGTACGTATGTATGTATGTATGTTCGTATGTACGTATGCACGTATGTATGTATGTATGTATGTATGTATGTATTGTATGTATGTATGTATGTATGCATGTATGTATGTATGTATGTATGTATGTATGTATGTATGTATGTATGTATGTGTGTATGATCACAATCATTAAACGATCTTCAAATATTCTATAATAATGTTGCATTACTCTATCCATCTATCTTCTTCTAAATCTGATGTGTGATTAATTATTAAATATAGTTTATATATAATGTCTGGTATGATGAACGAACCATTATTAAATGTATTATATATATATATATATATCAATGAGGAGTGATCTAATATGCTGTAATAATGATCATTGGCGTAGGCACAGTTTAATTTCGGGGTTTCAAAATCGTTAGTCTATGATATGATGTTAGTACTTACTATTAAAACCTAAGAAATAATAACATTGTTATTTTATACAGTAGTGGTGGAATCTTATTTGTAGAGGAAGAGTGAGGGAAGCAAGTATCAACATTTTTATAGGAACTTTCTAACAGTCCTCCTTCGTCAAATTTTTGAAAACTTTAATTCTTATAAAAGCTAATTTAAGAAGTTCTCACCATAAATATCCGTCATCCGTCATTTATAACTAATATTAGCAAGTCTGTTCATATCAAATCAAAGTGATCTTATTCTATCAAAATTTTTTTGAAGATTCGAAGGTTATTTTAGTTAATGATTTTGAAATTAATTACATTTAGAAGTTTTACACGTGCCTTCAGATAAATATGTTTTTTAAGTTGCCATTGTATCAAATTATTGGAAATTTTTAAGGAAGCCTAAATCTAGTTTTCTAAACTCTTTCCTTAGCCACAAAACTGGGTTAATGTGCGCAAAATTACGCAGAAAATGAGAAAATTTAACATTTTCCATATATATATGAAAAAAAAATAGATAGATAGATACGAGTATTTATGATATATTAAGATTCTCTCTGGTTGCCGCATGATTTAAGGCACTACTCCCGCAGTAGACTAGATTTCTGATGATGGGGCGATCGAGGTTTAAATCTCGGTCGAGTGTAACTCACTGACATTTAAAAAAAAGTTCTACTCTCTCTACACGCAAATGTGGGTACACTTGCTATATCTAACCTTCCTCATCCCTAAAACCATTCATATAATTAGTACGTAAGCATATAACTCATACGGGTAGTAAGACGCAGTGCTAAACAAAATTAATCAGTTCAAAATGTAATGTTGTTTATTGTATAAAGCACTATGGATATCTTTCAACTTAATCCATGGACAAATAATATTTTGAAATATAAATAAAAAAAATAATATTGCAAAATATCTTAAATCTTCAATAAGTTTCAAAACTACAGAAGATGTCCTTCTTAATAATTATTTTCAGGGTATGAACCTAAACTCGAAGATTTATTTAACATAGGATGATATAGCGATTTGTAAAACCCTTTTTTTCCCATTTCACCCGTTAAACTTATATCCATCTATTTATGGTAATGGATTAGAAGCGAGGAGTAAATAATTCAAAGGAAATTTTCCAGGATTTGCGTTGAGGGAGAGTGGGAAAACATTTAGTACAAACCATCCTCGGTAAAACCGTCCGGTATTAGAAATCCGATCTCCTTATCACCGGAAAACAAACTAAATTGAGCTTGACATTTAGATTGCATGCACACAGATCCTGTGCTGCTGATCTAGCTAAAGACCTGGAACATTTATCCACAACTTGTGTCAACGAGATAAAAAAGTAAAAATAGGAGTCAGTCCATTCTTCATGCAAGAGATTGGACATCCCGTTGGCATTTTTACCCTACAAACATCCAGAAAAACAACGGGTTGGCATTCCTTTATTCGAGCCACCATTGTCGAACGGGGCATTCACCAGAATAAATACAACTTCCATTTGTAGTCGAGTACGTGACACAAAAGCAGGACCAAAAAACCCGCCTGCAACGTCTGTTTGCATGCTTTAAAATTAGCAGGAGCATACAAAATTTAATACCTCGCAAACACCAAAATTATTAATCAGTTTTATTGCGGAATGACGGGATTGATGTCCAGCCAGGCTTCAAATACAAAGCGACCAATAGAAGCGGGAAATTGTAAACAGAACTGTAAGTCGTTGATAACAGTACAGTCTTTTTGGGGGGATCATTATTTTACCTGGTTGCAAAATATTTCGTCACGTTATAAAAACAATTATTCACAGGCTATGTTCTCTATACATACATTTTAAAATAGCCCGTATTTTGTTCGTTTTTAAGTTGGAGAATGATTGTTTACAAAACATAAAAGTAAAATGAAATCATAAACATGTAATGAAAAAGATTTTCATTTGATAATAATTTTAATCAAAAGTTCTCCCCATTAACATATTTAAAACTAATGAATAGTTTCAGAACATCAAACTAAATTAATCCACATGTGTTGGGAAATATTCTCACACACCTGGGTGTCCATATTTTTTTACAACGACTCTGTGATTGTCAGCATATATTTTATTTTGTTTAATATCCCCACACCCCTCTTGCAAATACTTGTGAAATATAACCACTTCGAAAACACTCTTTTTCTCTCTCCCTCCCTTCTAAAACATGGTGCAATTTACAGAAAAATAGAAACTTCTTGAACAATTTCTTTAGAAATATATACTCAAAGAAAAGGCTCTTTTCTTAATTCGGTTCATAACCTTACAGAGGAACGGTCCACGAAAGTTTAATCTCTGCTATTTTATTTTTCTACAACCTTACTGAGAAGCGATACGCGCTAAATAAATTCCAATTTTCAAATTCAGTACGCAACTTATTAAACTGCCGTAACTTGTATGCGAAATTATTCAGGAAAGATTAATAAAACGTTTCAACAAAATAACAAATTTTTCACATATAAGTAGCATTAAAACCGGATTCCAAACCATGACTCCACAACAAAATTGTATCCCTATAAATTGGTTTTGACAACGTGGGGCTTCCAACAAAACACTCCCCAGTAGAGTACATTAACTCTACAATTAGCTTTTAAAATTGAGAATTACCATAGGGGCAATCTTAAAATAATAATCGTTGGTACAAGACCCGCTTTGCTGGCCGCATAGCCTAACGCGCTAATCTAGCAATATACTGGACTGTCGATTACGGT
Organism: Timema poppense; assembly: GCA_902141375.1. NCBI lineage: Eukaryota > Metazoa > Arthropoda > Insecta > Phasmatodea > Timematidae > Timema > Timema poppense. Next base: position 80,622 of record CABFOV010001721.1, on the reverse strand, counting down.
GAGAACGAAGTTAAAATCTCCCTTGGGTGTACTGAGGGTCTTTTTTCCAAAATGGTTTTCCCCTCTCCTTCCACAGAAATGCGGGTACACTTCCTAAAAATATAACCTTACTTATCTCTAAAATCATTAGCGTAATTAATGCATAAGCTTATAACCAGAACGAGTAGTAAGATGAGGTGCTAATATATATAGACTATATAAATATGCTAAGCTATGCTAAAATTTCGCCCCTTGTTACTAGGGCTATCTCTGGACGGAGCACTGAGGTATAAAGGGGTGGATCCAAGAGTTGGTTAGACCACTCTCATCTGTTACCTCGCTCCGGCTGACACACAAGACATTTCCACATCAGTCATCACTAAACAAAACAAGTCCAAACCAAGGGTGTCTAATTCATTAACGAATTATGGACTTTTCAATAAGCGAGATATTAACTATTGTTTATAATGTATTTTATAAACCAAAGTTGACGTGAAACTGTACTACTATTCGCTAATATAAAGTATGGGTGCCAAGTATAGAAACAAAATTAAGGATCTTTACCCATTTCAGTGGTATAACGGTCTAAGGTGTCACTCTCGTCTTAGATTGTCCTGCTGCTAACGGAGAAATAGGGGTTCGAATCTCAATAGTGTCCTTACACGCAAATGTAGGTACATTACCTCTACGATTCTTCCATTCTCATCCCTACCCATTTAGAGTAATTATCATCTATGCTTATAGCCTGAACAGGTAGTAAGACGCGGTGATAAAAAAAGGGGGGGGGGATTCAACTAACCATACTTAAACATATTACACTTAGTAAATCCCTAATGCTCTTGAACCCAGGTACAGAAAGGAAGTAATTAGTTCAAATATTCATTCATCCTTTGCGTAAACAAACCTTACCAATTTAGTAGTCTGCACACAATATTTAGCCATGTTATAGATTTTATTTTTGTAAGAATCTGAGTGTGCCGATTATCTGTTATTAGAACTAACTAGCACGTGTGCCTGTTCTTCTCACGGGGAATCTTTAAGAAGCTTTATTTTAAATTATATTATAAAATTAACCAAATACAAAGGTATAAAAAGACTTATATAATTTTAAATAGTAATCCTATATTCGTTTAAATGATGTGACTAAGCGTGAAATATAAGCAAACTTACTAAAACATTATGTAAACATAGGGATTTACTGTAATTCAAAACTCTTTGTATAAAAGTGATCATAATAGAGGTATAACGGTGCAATATATATATTATTACTAAGTAAAATTTGTAAAAAGAGTATCAAAGTAAAAAAATCACCATAAATGAAATAATGGCCTTTTATAGATACATAATTGTAATTACGAGCCATATTTCTATTTTCTATTACACCAAGCAGTTTTTTTCTTTTTTTTTCCAAATTTATAGTGAAATCTTATACGCATTAAATTTTGGAACCAATTTTCAGTATTTTCTGATCATCTGGAGTGGTTTATGTAGCTATTTGCAAGTCGATTATTTTCCTACTGCACCAAAAATGGGTTTTTTCTATACGGTTGCAAATTTAAATCCCCCCACTCCCACTCCTAACCCAATTCTGTGGCCCTTGTTTTGAGATTTAAACATTTCAGACGCTTGTGGCTATTTGGTGTTGTCCCTATACCTGTTAGTAAATATAAAAGAAAATATTAGATTAGATTAGTTTTGACATTTTTGAAGGTGACGCCCATAATCCCATTTTCTGATCTTTCATTTAGAAATTTAGTTTGTTTTCATAATGTTTGAGATGTATTTTATAACAGGCTGACAAATTTAAATATTTAACCACAATGAGAAGTAGTTTTTAATATGAATTTTGGAAATTCCCTCCAAATATTTCACAAACCCTGGATTTGAAAGTTTAAATATTTTACTAACTATTTGGGTATTTGGCACTACACTCCTGACAATTTTTTTATCATCGCAACTAAAAGCTTTGTTTTCTATTTAAACTCCCCTTACTATTTCCAGAGTTCCATTTTAAAATTTAAAATTATCAGATTTTATGGTACGGTACAGTTATCTTTCTGCTGAATGCCGTTATATACCACACTGGTAAGTATTTGTTTAAATTAGTTTTGAAAACGTGGAATTCCCCCCCCCCCCCTCCCCCACGTTTCGCTAACTTGAGCTTTGAAATTTAAGTTCTTAGAACTTATTTGAATATCTACAATTGTACTTCTACATGTTTAGCAAATTTTATTGATCTAGCTCACCTAAAGTGATTTATATATTTATAGCCCCCACACCCCACTTTCCCGGAGGAATATTTTTAGTTTTCCCGTATATAAACTTTTCCGGCATGGTGTGAAAAGAGCAAAAAATATAAAAAGTGTAAAAAGATGTAGCTTATATCAGTTTAAAAGGGTAAAAAAAGGCTGATAGGGCAATACACCAAAAAAGGACAAAGGGGAAAAAAAGGTTTTATTTTAGGGTAGAAAAGTTAAAAAGTTGTAAAAAGTGCAAAAGGGACAGAAAGAGTACAGGGGTTAAAAAGTAGATATAATCAAAAATATTAGAATTTTATACCCCTTTTATCCCATGTACCCTTTTCCTTCCATTTACGTTTTTTGTACTAATGAGTTTTTTTATCTTCTAGTCCTTTTAAACATTTTTACAATTTTGGAAACTTTTTGCATTTTAATACATTTGCCTCTTTGGCACTTTATTCCCTTTCAACCCATTTGTTATTTTTGGCTTATTTAACTTTTTTTTGCTTTTTGGCACATTTTCCTTGTTTCTCTTTTGGCTCTTTTGATCATTTTTGAACTTTTGGTACTTTTACCATTTTATTGCTTTCACTACTCTTGTCCTATCTATCGTTTTAGAAATTTTTGTAATTTTGGACACTTTTGTCCTTTTTACCCTTCTTGAGCCCTTATTGCCTCTTTTTACATCTTTAACTTTTATACTCTATTTCATAATATTTACTTTTTACCTTTTTCTCCCTTTTGGCACTTTTACCGTCTATATCCCTTTTACCGCTTTTAATCTTTTTGCCCTATCTACCTATTAAGAATTTTTGGAGTTTTACCTTTTCCCTTATAGCCCTTTGAATTATTTTATTCTTTTTTATACTTTAAAGCTTTTTTTACCCTTTTCATCCTATTTGATCTGATTAATTTTTTACCTATTTTGCACTTAATTACATCTTTTTACATAAAGATTTTCAGTTTTTCAATCTTTAGATCAACATCCAAATTGTTCGATATATCGAAGCATTTACTTATCCAGGTGGTCCTGAATAATTTTTGTTTATTCTTGGCTTAAAACAGTTTACAAAAAGTTCATTCACAAGTGGTACTTGTGACAGGAGCTAATGTCTTTATTAGCCTTTATAAATTGCGAAAATCCATTTTCCACACCAATGGTCTGAAACCAGTCCAGAAAGTGCAAGGTTGTTAGCAATTGTACTAAGATAGGCATTTAAAAAAAAACTTATTTCTGCTTTGAATTCGTTAAAACAAAGAAAAAACTTGATAAAGCTGAAATCAGCTATGTCAATGTCAAATTTAAACAGATTATATTCGGCCGTCTTTTTTTTTCATTCGACAATACCTGGAAATAATGAATTTACACATTTAAACGCATTTCATTTTTCTTTATTTCTGAAAAGTATTTGTATTCCTAGATGTCTTAAATATCAAAATACTGGTCTTTGTTTAACTGATAGGATTTTTAAATAATTTCCCCAAATGTCTTAAAAGTTTTGCTGTAGGTCTCATCGAAGCAAGTCTCATCAAACGCTGTACTCTATAAATGCTCATTGCAGTCTAGAGATTCAATTGAGAATGTTAAAATTCTTTGATGATCCTGAGCAATGGTGAAGGAACCTTATTTGTGTCGGAGGGGGCGGGGGGTCAGCAAAAAAAAACGTTTTTGGGGGGACTTGACTTCCCACCATTCCCCGGTAAATGTTTGAAAATTGGATGTCTCTAAAAGCTATTTAGAGTGATCCTCTTCACAATGTTTGAATGTGGAATTATTTTTATTAGTAGACCTAGTCTTCTCCAGAAATTTTTTCAAATTTGAATGCTTCAACAAGTTATTTGGAAAGGTCCTCCTTCATCAAATTTTTGAGATTTTGATGCTTTTAGAAGCTTATATGAGTAGTTATCATATTGAATTCAAAAACCTCTTATTCCCTTAAAATCTATTTAAAGTTGTCCTCACCTAGAACTATTTGATATTTGGATGCCCCTTGAAACAATTTAGTGTTATCTTGACCTTATTATTTTTCGACAACTAGATTCCTCTAGAAGATTTTAAAGTGGTCTTCTACATAAGTTTTTAAAAAATTATTCTATATATTTAGATGATATTTGGAATTATACTCAGCTGGACTTTTTTTAAAATTGATACTTTTAGAAGGTATTTGGAGTTGTTATTACCTGATTTTTAAAAAATGATCTGCATCTATAATCTATTTGCACCCATCCCAGAAATTTTTTCAAATTACATTCCTCTAGAAACTATTTAGAGTGGTCCTCTAAATTTAAAAAAATTGAAAACCCTTAGAAGCTATTTGTAGTTTGATGCAAGTTTTTCAGCTTCAATTTTGGGAATATCAGAAGGTGTGAAATACATATAATTTATTCAAGAAAAAGCAATAACTTCCTAAACACCTTACTCTCCGCTTTCGTTGTTAGTAATTTGGAGTGGCCTTTACCTAAACTTTCGGAAATTAGACTCCTTTAAAATCTGTTTATAGTAGTCCTCTCTCCGATATATATATATAAATTTTGATTCTCCTAGATGCTATTTGAAGTATTTCTCCTTCCGGAAATTTTTAAAATGTTGATGCTTCTAGAGTCTAGAAGCTAATTTAAAAATTCCTAACCCAGAGTTTTTAAATTACATTATTTAAAAGCGATTCGAAGGGGTCTTCCCCCTGATTTTTTTTAAATTTTGTTGTTTCTTGAAGTTATTTAGATTGCCCCTTGCCTGAATTTATCTCGAAAATGAGATGCCTTTAAAATTTATTTGAAGTGGTTCAATCGGCAATATTTTGAAAATTGGATCTGCTTGGAAGCTATTTGAAATGGTCCTCTTCTGGATTTTTTTAAAAGTAGATATCCCTAGCAGATGTTTGAAGTGATCTTCTACTGGCCAGTTTTTAAAAATTAAAGGCTTTCAAAAACTATTAATAGTGCTTATTGCAAGAAAATTCTTCAAAAATACAACAATCTAAAACTTATCTGGAGTGGCCTTCGCCTGGATTTTTTTAAATAGATGGCGCTAAAAGATATTTAGGTGGCGCTAGAAGATATTTAGAGTACTCCTCGACTGATTTATTTCTTACAGTTACACGACTCTAGACGCTATTTGGAGTGGTCTTCTCCAGACAATCGCTTAGCTTATTATTCGATATTTTAGGGAGATTTGAAATATATCTAGGAGGGCGTAAATTCTTTCCAGGGGGATAATTCGTCCCAGAGTCAATATCCCTCTTATTCCTAGGTTCCACCGACACTGACCCTGAGTAGCTTCACAAGAATATATTTCCATTTAGCTTTTATTTATGGAAGTTATTTAGAGTAGTCCACTCCCGGATTTTTAAAAAAAATTCTATATCTTTATATTTTATTAGGAGTGATCAAATCATAAGCCTCTAGAATTTATTTAGTGCTAATTTTAATTGTAATAAGAATTACATGCATCCCTCTCACATAAAGTAATTATTTCTTAAATTTGCGTGTGTGTGTGTGTGTGTGTGCCTGACTAATTGAACACAATATTTGAAGTAACTAAAGGGGGGCCTACCTGGGCCCTTCTGTAGACACGCCTATGGAAAAAAATTAAGTTTTTTAATGTGTCGATAATTGTAAAAGTACGACTAAACTAATCAAGAAGTTTGTAGTTGGAAAAGCCACAGTGACTAAATAAAAAAAATCATTCTAAAATGTAATTGTTTAGTTCCTCAACATTGGTTGAGTCTCAGAATAGTCATTGAACATTGAAAAAGTAATTGTTTTCCAAGCTTTATGGGGGACTTTTTTGGGGCCAACTCAAGAAAGGTGGAAAAGAGTGCCAATAAATGGCCGCACCGATCAGATTATCCGGAATTTCAGACTACCAGAATTTTAATCCATTTGGTTTAAGTCAATCAAAGTGTATTTAGGTTTGGCCTATGATGTTTATGTTAGTTAGATTAAGTTTAGATAAGTTCACTAACACAAAATAAATTAATTGAAATAATCCTTTTCTATGGATTGTATATATATGTAAGCTAAACACCGAATTGCTTTGAAAATTATTAAAAGCGGATGTTTATTTTATTTTAATATTTAGTGAAGAGCCAAGCGTTTTGTTTAATTTCTTTCAAAAATATCTTATTGATAAAGTATTTTCCTATTATTTTGTCCTTCAAACCGTAGTACAATTTTTATTCATACAGTTTTAATATTTAACATACTCTAGTATAAGTTACATAATATATTTTAATATATTTGGCCAACAATTTATATTAAAATTCAATATTTTATGATCCTTAAAACAATAAAACATTATAAACAGTAGTTAAGTTGACAATTTAAACCTAATAACATACACAAAGTATATACTAAGAGAACGACCCTAAAATGGTTTATATTTTAATACATATATCTTCTTATTTATTATGTAAAACAATACCAACATACACACGTTGTGTGTTTATTCAATTCCAATATAGCTATTTTGAACTAAATAATTCAGGCCATTTTGTAAAAATTTTCAAAATTTGTCATTAATAAACGAGATTTAAATTAATTTATTTTATAAAAAGAGTGCAGTGTTATTTGTCGTTTAAAACAATTCCGATATCCTTTTTAAACACAATCGTTAGATCCCATTTTTGAAATATTTCAAATGTTTTAAGAATTAATAATTTGTAAGCCATCCTTAATTCGGGGGCTAAAAACAAAATAAAAAATTGAATAAAATCCATCAAACCATCTCAGCTTTATCCCTTAAAGTCGTCAGACAGACATAATTGTAAAATCCACTTTATCGGGTTCGGAATCACATAGAACATAGATTCAGCATAATCTCGAAGCCAAAAATGTTCATGATCATTTGATCACAATAATGTTTTTATTTTTAATAAAGTCAAAAGCCACTGCGGTTTACTAAAGTTCAGGATTAAGGAAGAGTAAGATAGAACTCTTCTGAAAATTTTCCCGCATTTGCGTAGAAGAAGAGTGGGGAACCGTTTAGGAAAAAAACACCTTCATACACCCAAATGATATTCGAACCCCACCTACCCCAGCACTAGAAAACCAGACTAAATGAACTTGACAAGTGTCCACTTATGCTTATTTTCATCTCTCTTTGGAAAAATAGAAAGCTATACTAGTGCACTTAAATAGGAATAATTTGGTTGAACATTGAAGGAAACAATCTATATCCCTATTAATAAAGTAACATAGATGAAAAAAGAACATCGTCTGAAAACATCGATGTTATATAACAAAAAAACACGGGTAATATTTTTCAAACCAATTGAATCTGTAACTGAAATGTATTTGTAATAAATGAATATGAATTTCATATATCAATTTTTAAAAATTGTATTAGAAACTAAAAATAAAATATTACTATTTTTAAAACAAACACATAAACATATCGCTGTCTTGGACATCGCTACAAAACATTGATAGTTGAAAATCGTCTGTGAAGAAAACATAGAACCTTCAACATCTATGTTCAATGTATATCCCCGCAAAACTGGACTATAACCAGGTCCCATTTCCAATGTCAAGTTGATCCCAGCAGTCGATCTCGCTGTAACTGAGCCAACTCTTTAGGTAAAAGGCTACACTAGTTAATGTAGTAATACAACTATTGATCGAGTTTACAATTTTTATGAGTAGGGATTTTAGCACCGCATCTACTACTCGTACGAGTTATGCACCTATGTAGGTAGAACTACTATATTACTCTAATGTGTAAAAGGGAGAGTGGAAATCGTTCAGGATAAACAACGCTCAGTATACCTGACCGGATTCGAGGCCTGACCTCACCACATTGGCAGGCTAATATATTGTGAGAGTTACGCCTTAAGCCATGTGGCCAATTAAGTGGGTATTATTATTTAAAAGTAATTTCATTTATCAACAATTCTTGTAAAATGTGTTCGATGATTAAAAGCTTAAATTAAAAAATATATAATTAGAGTAATATATTGTTAAATGTGTTAGGTACCAACAAAAAAGAATAAATGCAACATTTAAACTATTAGCTTCCAGAGTGGTTTGAACATTGGAAGTTGGAAATCAAGAAGCTTATCTGCGCTTGAGATCAAACTATTTCTGTCTTTTCTTCCTTTACTTGGGGAAGATAATGATTCATTAATACCTGGCTGGCTACCATCCTCACCTCACTCGGACAAAGGGGATGGGTTAGGGAATGATTGATACTCAAGGACCCCCACCTAAACAGCTTTTACTCCTTCCCTAGCAGTTTACAGAATTCAGGCTCCCCCCGCCTCCTCCACACCCCACGAGATGATATTTTTTGTTTAATAGCCTTCAACCTTAAGTTGATAGTTTCGTGAAATGGGATCTTAAGCTTTTTCTGAGTTATGCATTCTTCAATGAATTCTTGTACAAAGTATCGCCTGGATCTAGACGCCTATTAAGCTAGTTGCTACATTGAATGGTTATAAAAGTGTATAGAGCGTCGAGGCTGTAAGGTAGCATGTTGCTGGCTCAGCCTTTGAGGTATGCTATACTTCCTACATGATTGAAATGCTTATTGCATAGCTTACGACCAAGGCTGGCGATAGAGAAGGCTTTAATTCCATAAATTATTTATTGACTGTTGGGGGGGAGGGAGGGAAGGATGGTGGAGGGTTTGTCTCTTAATGCATTTTATGATGCCCAAATGATTTTGTTTGTTAAATTTATCTTATATTTTTTATATTGTATATATATTATATATTGCATTGGCCTATATAATATTTTATTTATTGAATATATTATAAAAATAATATTAATAATATATCATATGTAATATATAATATAAAATATATCATAAGTTATATATCTTTATAATATATATGAAATGTGTCCTTAGTGGTGTGTATATTTACTAACAGGGGTGGGGGTTATGGGTAGTGGTCACTTTATAAGAATTTACAAGTAAATTGTTGCCAACAGACAAACCTTCGCTCACTACATGATAATGTGTGTGATTGGTCAAACAGATATAGAGGAGAAGATTTAGTCTATAGAAACAGTCCTCCCAAGCGGAGTAAAACCTTGGAACAAATAAATAAACACTTATGTTTGATAACATCGCTAGTATATACATATATACATATCTAATCACCCCATTCCCTTCAAAGGTAAGCAAGAAACTATGAATATTTCAAAAAAACAACTTCGTAACTAATCCATCCTCACTAATTTTCTCCACACATCCCTATCCTTGCATACTCCTTTTGCTTCAGCAACATTCACACACCGAGTCATTCATGCTCTTTTATAGTTAAAACTCTTAATATTTCTGTTTTCCACACATTGATCTCCAACATTTAGCCAGTATTTATTTGGTTTATCCCTTCCTTTTGAGCCACACACTTTACCTTCATATATTTACTTGGTCACTCGATCCACGCTCATCCTTTCAACATGACCAAACCAAAGTAAGACACTGCTCTCATATTGACATATTGGATTCCTTTTCATACAGCACTCCTTCAGCACCAATTACTTACCAACTTTGTTCATACAAGTTTTTTCACATACAATTCTCAGATATCTCATTCCAACCGCATTCACTTTACTGTTGTGTATCTCCTGACAAACCCACGTTTCACATCCATAAAGCAATTTTGGCGTTAACACACTTTTTTTATATCACCATCTTTGCCTTGTTCGATACTACTCCATTCTTTGCAATAATCCACATACATCCAACTATTCTCCAAGTTCTATGGTAATATATAGATGTAAAAATTATATTATTTGCTAAAGTAATCAGATATCACGAGATGTAAATATCGTGCTGTTCTAGTATGGTTTGCCTGTCACACCACCAAGCGTATTGATGGTGTTTATTCCTAAATTGTTTCCATCCTATCTCCCAAGTAAATATAGACACATCCCTCTCAGTTAAACCTTATAAATCCTGCCCCAACCGCGTAATACTTTGCGTGCAGCCAAAAGAGGTAATAGGAAACGGTTTAAAAATGTTATTTCAAATAAAGATATATTCTAACATCTTATTAATTGCTAAAAACCTGTTATCCTTTTCAAGTTAGCATGAAAAATAGCAAAAGCAAAAATTGTCCACGTTTCATGGGTTGTTTTATACTCTATTGTGTTTTAGTTTTAATACAATTTCTGAAACTCCAAATAAACAGGTATCAAATATACAAACACCCGGCCAGCACTTTACCAGGGACTCAAATAAATATATATACTTTACTAAGTATTAATATTTTTCCTTGGATTTAAAGAAGACTTTTAATCAAAAGTGCATTATATTCATAGAGAAAGAATAGCTTGTGTGTGCTTAGCATAAGGTATGTGGAGCTAAAAGATTATTAATTCATGTAGAACCTACTTTTTATAGTTATTTTCTGTGCTCTAAGATATTGTCATTCATAGAAACACCTCGCTGCTCTTTCTGTAGGACACAAATTTAACATTTATAGGAGAAGGATAGTTAGAGTTATTTGGGCCTGCTCGATGACTTCTGTAAATATCGTCCAAGCTTATATGAGTAATATTCAGTTTGTTGTGAATTATGTTCAACACATATCTGTGGTTTCACTTGCGCTCTTATATATTTCAAAAACACGAGTACAGTTTTGCCTTTGGTATTGTTCCAGATCGTCTTTAGCGTTAGAAATCTATTGTTTCAATTTATAAATCTCCTTATCACGCATTTATCATGCCTGGTACAGTTCTTGTTCGATTCAATATAGAAGTGAAGAGTGGATTAATAAATTAATCTCTTCCACTACAGCGCGTATCACTGCCTCCATGATGTTGGTGACAAGAAGGGAAATAATTTTATTTGGCAAGGACTACTTACCTCACTCTAGTACCTAAGCATGCAAGTCCACATTATTACAGTCAACGTGTCTACCATAGCGCAATGAAAACCATTTTTCACTTTGACATAATTTTAAATGAAAATAATACACAGCTGTGAAGTAAAAATGACTAATACTAATAAGAAATATTACAAAAGATGTTGTTAGATAATAACACTCTTAAACAAGTATTTAACACCCACAATTTATCAAATGAACATGAGTTATGACACGCATAAGATTAACTATTTCGCAATATTACTGAAATCTAATCATTGGAACTAAAACGTAGCCCAATTAGTATATAAAAGCCTGTGGTTTTAAAGTGCTTATTTGACTAGTCTTCCTTCCATCTTGATCTCTAATAATCTTACGATTTTAAGATCTGACACACCTGTGAAAATGAAATTATATTATTATTATTATTATTATTATTATTATTATTATTATTATTATTATCACCGCGTCTTATAGGAAAAGGTAAATAATTTACATACACACTTTTATATAAAAGAATAGCAGGGTTCCTGTTCAAATTTTATGATATTTATGATGATAAGTGACTGTTAAAGATTCTTTAAACTAATGTTTAAAGTGAAATAGGTATAAATAATAAAAACTGTACGGGCGTTTAGAGGTTGCAGCCATTTTCTTTAGCGTAGATAGAATAGTAGAAGTTGTTATCGCCGAGTTGAAGTACTTTTTACTAACGGACTTCTATCCGTCTTGATGATTATATAATAGTTGACTATAATTCAATGATTAGATTCATGCAAAATACCTAATGCATACTTCCATGAATACAAACCATTATATAAAAATATATAAAAACATACATGCATTTATAATATAATTATAGATGTATATAAACGTGAATCACATCATTCAAACTATAATACATACCATAATGTATACAAACCATTATATATACACAACATATATAGAAAATATTCATTCATTAATGCAATGTTCATGCATAGTACATACATACCATACACACAAAAAAAATATATATATACTGCTATACATCCATACTATTGTATATATACGTACCATTATACATTCTTACCACCATAAATACTGTGTGTATAGCATTTTTACATAAAAGTAATTGTACATACAAACCACAATACTTCAATCCATACATCTATTCAATAGATTAAATGCTATACATAAAAAGCATAAATACAAAATACTTATACAATACACACTATTCAACGAAAACCATACATATAATACAAGACACAAATTCGTGCATACAATACATCTATATAATACACGCACGAATGTATATATATATATGTACATATTTTTATACCATCTTGCATACATACATAAATTCATAAATAAATGAATGAATTCTAACACATTTACAATATAACAAATATAAAATAATAAATATGCATCTACAGGTGAAACTTATAAGATAGCATTCAAGTGTAAACGGAGAGTACCATCATAGGTATAAATATCAATGACTATAACCATTAAAGCTATCCCTAGGTTGATCTCAGAATGATAAAATGTACTTGTCATAATGGTTAAAAAAGAAGCTATATATTTTCTAAAAATGCCTTGTTGTTTTGATATTGCTCTCCAGCATCCTTGATACGCACATCCCTCACCACAATTTTATAAGACCTTGGGTGCTTACACCTAAAGGTCTGGGTTATTTTGCATTTTGCTTTATGCATCATGACACTGAGAATCGTACTTTTTCTTCCAACATAATGGAAATATGAACTTGCTTAACATATGATATTCGATTTTTGGACAAAATCATCTATGGTAGATACTTACACAGCATCTTACTAGCTACTGATTTAACATTGATCAAACCCACTCATCATTCATTGATCACCACTATACGTTATAGTTACATACAATTAGAATTTTTTAAAGGATCAAAGCATTCAACCCGCAATTATCGTCTATTGGTTATAACACTACAGTATTATTATTCAGTTGATCTTTAATAGTAATCAAACGGCGTAGATTATAAAACATCAGATAATCACTCTATAACAAGAGTTATGCATTACACTTACTGAAATTAATTGATCGAAAGCACTCATCATAGCTATACAATGTTTTATCTTAGTACACAGTTGAGATTCATTCTTGATAAATATATGACGTATATACATTATTCATTTATTGAAACCATATATCATGGCTATATAACATTTGATTGTCCTTAAATGATGAAAAATTTACATCACACCTGCATGGTATGGTGTCATCTTTCATTGATTAGATTCATACATAATATGTCGTTTCACTTCAATGAGGAATGGTCAAATGTGCTATAAGTATGATGCAAGATGAATAAGATCGTCAAATTCCTATAGGGATTATATTCGAATAATGATTTACTGTTGTTTAAATATAATACATGGTATGATTCCATCTTGTATGAAGTATGAGTGTGATCAATGAATGAAGATCAAATGTATTCAAAGTGTGAAGTATGACTACTGAGAAAATGCCATTTAAAAATAATCCATTATATGAACAATGAACTATGATTACATTTGTGGACCTTTGTTGAAGTTTGTTGAAGTATGTTGAGGTATGTTGATGTCTTTTGAAGTATGTTGACTTATGTTGAAGTTTTATTAAGTCTAGGTAGTTGATCGAAGATTGCTAGGAGGTCACCTTAATGATAGAGTGTCAAGGACATTGACGATAAGAAAGGATGTACCCAAAATGCATAATCTTCAAGAAAGCGAAGTTTTGTATGTATTATATTATTAAGGGTGAGACTGGAAGTATTTGTATTCGTTATGGAGGAATAGGACAGTTATAGAGTAAGAAATATTGCAGTATGTGCTCAGGATAATCATTCCTATCGTGTATGAAATGTGTGATCAATAAATGTTGTTTAAATGTCTTCTAAGTATGATGTATGAATGGCTATTACATATTATTTAGGGTATGATCAAGAACTATGAATGAACGTATTATATGCATATATATGTGTATAAAATAATATATATCGATGAATGATGACTGTGCTATAAGTATAATATGTCTTTAACCAAGAATGATTACATAAATTATATGTAACAAATGTTGAGGAATTATCAAATATGTTATAAGTATTGTAGAACTCTAGTCTCGTATGATGTATGGTTTGATTAATGAAATATGATATGTCTTTCATGGTGTATGAATGATGATTAAATATGATACACGTTATGGTAAATGAACTATGAATAGATGTATTACATGTAAGGGATGTGCTATAAGTATGATATATCTCTAATAAGATATTATTACATTTATTATATGTATCAAACCACGAGTGATGATCAAATATGTTAAACGTTTTGTAGAACTTCAATCTATTTTGACCTAAGGTTTATTCAAGAAATAGGATCATATATCTTATAGGTATGAGCGATTAATCAATTGATCAATAACTACGTTTCAACGTATGTTTTGAGACTCTGATAACTGTCAAACTATTCAATGTTTAGCAAATACGATGTAGGCAAAAGTTGACAAAAGATGAAGAAATAGAGTGGGTTCACTTTTTCAAAGTCTTGCAAAATTATACATGAGACAAGCTCACCTCATAAAATTGGAGCTGTGCTTAACGTCATCAAATGAGAGGGAGGTTGGCAAACTTTCAGAACCTGTTCCAACATAGAAAAGGTCCTGCCAACGATGAGAAGGTGTGGTAAGTTTGAGTCAGATAGATGAGAGATGGGCAGGTGGAAGGATTAAGAAGGTGAATGTTTTTTTAGTTGCATCAATCGTTCCTACGCCGTACATTAGGTCCATAATATACTTTCGTCCTAGCTCCTCCAAGATATGTGTTAATTTTTATGTCATGTCCTCTTTTTTGTTTTATCACATTCTCATAGGTACATAAACTATGTTCATGATCTCCTGGTTGTATAAATATATATTTTATAAATCACTTTTTCTCAGTTTGTAATTTTAGCTCATAGTTTTTTGTTTGCGTCCTTTTAGAGTGATATTTAGACAATTTTAGGCATTTTTGAGTCATTTAAAGATACATATGTTGGATAAATATATTGTTAATGTGATATTAATTTAATAAGTGCATATATTTTTAAGCGCACAGTTATCAGTTGTCAGTGTGAAAAGAGAATTTATACATATATGGTTATAAAAAGCACATCCTGGTGAGAAATTGTAACTATGCTGGAGAGGACTGTGTTGCGGGGATAGTTATTACTTTTGGAGTATATATTTACAAATCAATTTCATATTTAGTGGAATGCAAGAGTTTAGTTGTCAATTCCTTTTTATTGCCAATATATATTTTTTAGTTTGCAATTGTAAAACACGTGTTTTATTTAGAAATGTGCATTTATTACGAGTCTTTGTTCATATTCTTAGGTCATATTTGAAAATATGAATATATTTTTTTAAATTCCAAAGTTATTTTATAGGTAATTTTTTTAAACATTTAGGTCGTTAAAATCCGAGTCCTGGTGATGAATTACTTTCGGAGGTTAGAAATTATATAAGGATCATTGACGATGTTCTGAAAGAGTGACTATTGATTAAATTTATATAGTCGGTCTTAGTTCAGTTTTCGTTTAAGATAATGGATAAAAGGTTTTAGTATATACATTAAGATCAATGGACTCAGTCTGAAAGAGTTTTATACTTAATACTTGGTGTTATTCTATCCTTTCTTTAAATTACTATACTACATGAATAAGGATCAATAGATATGGGTGTTCTTTGAAGTAGGCCAATCGATTAAATATTTAATTAATGTAGTTTCGGTGAAATAGATTTGTTATTCCTTAATTTTTTGTAATGGGCTAGGTCGGCGGGAGGAAAACGAGATAAGGGAACAATATTTTAATATAGTATACAGTTTTAAATTTTTTAGAGGCAGACGAAAAAATTAAAACCATAAAAATTAAAGAATAACTTTAACGGGATCCATAACGTTGTGATTACAAAACAACATATCGAAGCATAAACTATCACCAATGCAGGAACAACATGATAATGAAAATTAACAACTCCTGGTAACATTGTTTGTGATCCATGATGCTCTTTCTGAAACCATTATGCCCATTTAATCCATATGCTTCTATATTAGTCTATTATTTCATATACGCTCATTGGTAAACCATTATGATAATTTTTTCCAACATGATTATTTATATATGTCTGTTGCTTCATTTCACTTAACATATGATCGTGACAAGGAAAATATTTTGTTGTAAATGGATTTATTCATTTGTGCACTCATTTTGCGGAGTAGGTAATATTGTAACATTACGTGGTATAATGTTACAACTGGACCCCGCTCCATACAAACGTAAATAGATGTATCGCATCAATGCATACTACCCGCTCCAATATAAGTTCAACTCATTTAGGATCCCTACAATAGTATGTTTCTCTATTGTAGTTCTTGTAGGCTAAGAAGACATAATAAAAACGAGGCGGCACAATATATTTCATTACTCGATCCAATTCTAAGTATTAATTTGTTCATGTACTTACAATACTAATCTGCTCACAATAGAATCCTGCAAGGCTGGCCGGCACCTGGAATCCTATATTGGCGAGTGGGTCAAGGGAGATCCAGTGGGTCAACAAGCGTCCCGGCACTCCGACTGTACTAGCGTGAAATGAGCCAAGAACTATCAATTTCAACTAGACGACAATTATGTTTCTGACCTCTGGCGGATACTAGAGGAACCTCCTTCAAAACATCGGGTGATTGGAGATATTCACGGATATTCCGATGGAGCGAGTGGAATCAACAATGGTCTACGTGACTGTTTCAAGGCATCGTTGACGTCATCATGCGTGTGTTTTGTGTACTCCCACCTCCCTTCCAGAACAACGAAATCGCTATATAATGGCTGTGCAAGCTTGCCATACTTGACTATCCTACGATCAACGATCGACGACAGACCATTGTCATGGACCTGGACAATGGCTGGAGAAATACTTGTAAAATGTATCAAAATCGTCGCTTAGACGAGTTGAGTTATGAACTCTAACTTCTTTATAAACTATAAACTTTTTGCATATAATATTCAGTTTCAAAATCAAACGTATTAATATTTTAATCGTCAATTTATTTTAAATACTCTATCTCTAAAATGCACTGGACTTGTGCTTATATATTTATTCTCGTAAATATCCTCAGTTATGTGCTGATTAGAAGTTGACATGTTAATATTTAATTGTTTGAAATAGTAGAGTATTCCCTTTTTTGAAGTAACTTTTCATATTTAAAATTATGGTTTGAATTAACATAACGTGAAGTAACTTTTTATTGGAATTTGAATTAGGATGACTTTAATCTTTTGTAACGTAAGTTCGGTTTGAACAGCTAAAGTTTTGTTAATTGATGGAACTGTGTGGCCCATATTCTCAGTCAGATCGGATAGTCCCGTGGGAGTTTGGCTTAGGTCTGGTAGTCAAACCCTCACGTTTTGTAAAAACTGTTGTGTTGTCGTCAAACTTAAATTACTTTATATTTACAATATCGTTTTCTGTGAATTACGAAACCTTTGGAACCATATCAAGGTGCCCATTAGGCCCTTATAATTTTGTATCGCATTTAAATATATTTACGCTGTGGTATTGTCTCATATAGACTGGTCTATCAATAATATGATGGATTTCATGTTTCCTTTTGTTAAAACCCTTGCGGAACTTTAATGATATAAAGTTGTTTGGTTCGAGCATAATTTCCAACTGTACTCATAATGATATGAGACCATTTATTGTTATCTGCGCTATTGTCATTTAAATGAATAAACTGCTCATTTTGTTGAATCTATATTTTTTTATAATTTCCATTCATCATGTATGTTAAGTTCATCCTCTCCCTTTTATTACTTTTTATGGCCGGGTAGTATTAGGACTCAGAGAGGATGCAACAATATTTTGTTTCAAAGATTTAATTTATTTTAATGTCTTTGATTCCATTAATTAATTTTGGATTGCCATAGTTGTTTCAGTACTGTACAGGCGGAAACTTAATAAATTTTGGTATTTGGTTGTTGAACTTCCTAATTTGATATAGTTTTAGTGCTGCTTAGCCGTGCGAAGAACGGGTCAAACTGTTAGTAATAAATATAAAGCATAAAATAAGTGTGTGTATTTGTCCTAAAAAGATAAGACACTTTTAGATAAGCTGACAAAATTAAATTTGGCAGAAAGGTAGAGGGATTGCTTCATATAACAAGAAGAAGCTAATAAAGGGAGATATCAAAATGAAGCTCTGGGAAATGGTGAGGCTATTATTAGAAAAAACTTCTTGAGCTATAAAATTAAATTTAACAAACGGATGAAAGTACCCCTCCAAATTATAAATGTTAAATAAATAATAAGATATTAAAACAGTAACAAAACGTTTTGAAATGGGATACGGGGAAATAGGAGTGGCTGAGAATAGAAAAAAAACTTGTAGGTATGGTAGAAAATCTAAATTTGCCAGGCAGTTGGTAGGACAGCTCCAGATAACAAAATAATTCTTAAAAAAATAAGGTATTTTAAGTGGTAATTGGGAAAATAGGGAGAGGGAGGGACGGTATTTAAAATTCCCAAGTTTAATAGAAACAGTTGCTTCTTTCTGTGGTAAAAATTAAAATTCGGAAGGAAGGTAACCTAAAAGGACCACTTAAAATAACCAGAAGACTCTCGAAATTTTGAATTGTAATTCGGAAAATAAGAGGAAAGGTGGGGTGTGGATATATTAAATAACACTTTTAGGGGTGGTAGGAAAATTAAATTTGACAAGCCAATAACAGGACACCTCCAGATAACAAAATTAAAATAGAAAGAATTGGGTAAGTGACTGAGGGGAAGAGGGCGGGATCAACAAACATTTCCAAAACATAAAAACATATATGTGTGGTAGAGAACTGAAATTTGTCAAGTGGATTTAGGGAATATTCCAAATAACTAGCATAAATGTCTGAACATTTTGGATTTCAAAATGAAACTACGGAAGATTAAGGGCATGGGAGAGAGAGTGAGACATGTAAGTAGAATAAACCTGTTAGAAGGGCTATAAAATTAAATTTGCTAGGAATGTAGAAGGAACTCTCCAAATAACAAAATTAATGTTAAATATTTTAATTTTAAAAGTGGGGGGCTGGTGAAATGTGGGGATTTCCAAATTTCTTAAACTAAAAGAATAAAACACTTAACAGTATTTGGATGATTAGTTATTCTGGTTTGTGAATTGTAGAATATCGACCAGTAGCTGTATTACTAGTGAACTTAATTGTTTATAAATGTATCGGCCCTCGTGAACTCTCTCACGCGCGCACGTCTGAGAGAGGGTTCAATAAATAAAGTTTATTTTTTGAACATCATCCTGGCTATCCATATTTTACTACACTACTGAGGAAAGGTAAGGAAGCTAAAATTGAGTGGAAATAGTTCGAATTTTTGTAAGTTTAAAAATGTTCTTCTGGTATTACAAACATAAATAAAATGTCATATAATTAGTTTCTTTTAACTTTATAACAGGCCTTTTTCGAATAATTGTAATGTATCTTCAATTGTGCTACCAATTTTATCTAATATTTGGCGAATAATGTAAATCGTATCCGTTATTCATCTCTTTCATCGAAATCCACACTGATTATCCGCAATAATTTCCTCTGCATATGTTGTCAATCTCATTAAAATTATGTTATAAAAAATTAACATCAGGTTGGTAGTAGTGAAATACCTCTGTAGTCATTACACTAGGTTTCATCCCATTTTTGAAAATGGGTATTATAATACCATCCTTGCATTCTTGTGACAGTACCTCACAGTTTCATATGGAACATAGCATTATATGAATTTCTATTAACATTTCACTAGCTCCCTTTATTAACTCTGCTGGGATTTAATCTATTCCTGGAAATTATAATTATATAATTGTATAAATAAACATTAATAAAGCACCAAAATTAAGGTAATTTCTGTTTGAAAGGGGACCCCCAAAATTGCAACCCCCCCCCTTTTTCGCCTTCTAAATCCACAGGTGAGCCATGACTGCGCCACTGCAAATTCACGACAGAATTT
>CABFOV010001721.1:9178-60351 GCA_902141375.1 Timema poppense | reverse complement strand
TTAAAGTTCAAACTTGGTTATTTTCAAATTTTTTAATGACAATAATGTTACAGCGTCAATTCACAACTATATAGTGTCTTACGACATAATTCGATTAATAAAAAATTCTCACAATGTACTAGCCTCTTATCCTATCCGTGGCATGAATAATCTAGGAAATATTAAAAAATTAATCTAGAGCAGCCAGGATTGATAAAAGTTTACGATATTTAGCTGCCAGCTCCGAAAATGAGAACTCTAAATCAGATTTTAACGCTCCTTTAACTAAAAATTTATGAATTTACTTACAACTTGTAAGATATGTGTATCCAAATAATACATATTGTTACAGATACATAATGAAAAAAAGATCATCATAATCTACCAAAGGGCAAAAATAAAAGGTTCCTAATACAATTATGAAGACCATGACATAAAATTACAATTTTAAGTAAATGCTCAAAACATTACATAGAAATGCGTATTTTGGAGAGTAGTTAAATTATAAAAAAAAAAAATTTAAATTTATAATTAATTTGATAAAAAAATTATCTTTGTTGTTAATGACGTAATGGACATGACAAACAAAATAGTTGTCAGTTTTCTTAAATAGCATTTTAAAATTAAATGTTAAATATTTTTAGTTTAAATAAATATGTACATATTTAGAGACTCTAATATTTGAGCTTGGATTTGAGATTTGAAAGAAAACTTAAGATTCGGATTCGAAATTCAAATTCGAGATTCAATTTCAAGAAATATGTGATTTTATACAACTCTTTAAATAATAAATAAGAAACATAGAGAAAGGAGTAACACCTCTGTCCGCCAAAGAAAATAACAATCAATTCCTCATTTCAGACCTTCATTAAAAAAACTGATAGCTAGGATACTATTGGTTTCATAAAAATATATTTCAAATACAATTTTTTCATTTTTATTACTCCTACATTTTTGCGATGGTAAGTTATTTCATATTTTAAATAGCTACGGAGATGATTAAAATAGGTAAATCTCCGCTTCTGTAAAGTACTCTCAAAGTCATTCCCATAGGGAAATGAGAGTTGCCATCTTGTTTGTAATGTCAAACAATGTCTGGATATGAATATTAATCAAAATCATCAAAGACAATTTTGATAAAAACAATTTTTTTCTCTTTTTGCCTAAAGTAGACTACATTAACTTTAGAGTTGGATATATATACATGCAAAAAACCCTCTGAGGAACCCTATTAAAACCCAAAATAATTTTTTTTAGCCCGATGGCTTAAAGGGTTTCGTCTTTAGGCCGAAAGTCAAACAGAAGGCATTGAAAAAAAAACACTTCTTCGGATTAAGCGAGTCATGAAACGTCAACATCCATAAAGATCTCGAGTTCGATTTTCTCTGACGATCACAAAACCTTCTCTCTCTACGAGAGAGAAACTAAAAGTAGGAGCTGCAGAACACATAATTAACCTTATAAATATATAAAGGTAGCTATTTTTAGCTCTCAGAAAAAGTTATTTAAGTTGCAGATCAACTATACCTGTCACCTTATTAATTTTGCTGTTGAGTTAAGTTATGTATGAGTTCTTTTTGCTTGTTCATAAAGGTCAACCAGCTTGAAGGTTGAAATTTGAGATGAATAACAATTAATGACACGTTGTGTGAAAAATATAAGTTTCTAGGAATGAAAAAGTTGCACGAGATTAATGAATAATAACAATGTTTCGAATAAAAACTTCTATTAACTCTAAAATGTCAACTTTATAGTCCTGAAAAAAAAATCAAAGGTGGGTAGCTGTATATGTTTAATTTAAAACAAAAGTAATCTTGTTTAATAACTGAAATCCTTATTTAAGAAATAATATTTAATCGACCACATGTGTAAGGATATAGCAAAGCCTTCAATAACTATGTCAGTTTAGATCTAATTTTAAGATAAAAGTCAAATTCGCAAAACTATAGTTTCCGCTACTAATACATCTTGAAAATGGACCTAAATTGGAAGCCTGGAGCATACCTAAAAGGGCTGAAAATGTATTTGAGGACTGATAATTTATTTCAATAGAAAATTATGTATCATGAAAATATCTTCTAAGCCCAATGACATTCTCTATGAGCGAGATAGCCAAAATTACGAGGTTTTGAGAGAATATTACTGTATTGACATAAGTCAAAAGCCCTACTGTGGTCAAAATAAACAGCATCAACCGGACCTTGAGTAGAGAAATGAGGGTAAATATGCCACAGAAAACCTACTAAATTCTTGGTGGTAGATTCATTGTTTTACAAATCCATGTTTATTACTATTTACTAAAATGATTTAGACTTTAGAGAAGTTAAGTCCATAGCTAAAAAATGTAACGGTTTTTTCCACCTTTGAAAACATTTGTACTAAAACACATTGTTTCCAAGCCAAGGGATATGTTTAATTTAACAGAATAAAGTTGAAAACATCAGCTAACAATGGATTGAAAATGTTAGCACATTATTTCACAATAAGCATCGAAATTCTATCTGTACCAGCACATCTTAGATTAATTCAATTTTGAAATAGCAATAGTGACATCAAGGGTTGTAATGTTGCATAGATACAAGGACACACTAATTTCAATTAACAGATAAGAGTGTGACAGGTAAGGCGGAGCTAAACACGTAATTAAAGTAGGTCACAAACTCATTTGCTATCAGTGGAGGATCTGTGATAATATTGCTATTAATCTATAAGTCTGACGGGGATACTTTACTCACTCAACTAGTTTTTACTTATTTACAATAATCCTTAGGTTACTTATGAAATCATTTTCAATTAAGTTATATTTTTAATCAACATTGTTTTAATTAATTTTCGAAAATTTGAAATACTCGAGTAAAATTGTCTATTATCTATTTATACATTTTTGAAGCAGTTATATATTAACCTCTATATTATTTAGGAATGTAAGAAAACCAATTTGAAAACGTGTAGGTATTTTGAAAGGTAATTTGAGAACAATGATAACTCATTGTCCTTAGAATTATTTTATTAAAAAGTAATAATAATACGAATAATAGGATTATAAAAAAACACTGATTTTACCCTTTAACAAAAATCCAATTTCCATATCGGAATTGAAAAATATTTTAAATAAATATAAAAATAACGCATTTGTTACAAAATAAATATTTTGGGAATGCACTAACCAGATATTAATATACATAAACTTAAGAAAAATTAATTTTTGGATAAAATAGCTAAAACACTTTACTCTTCCTTAGGAATTTTCCATAGTCAAATTGTAATATTCCCAGATATTTACCTTACATAATTTTTCATCAAATTACCGAATTATAGGGTCTTTAGTTTAACAGTCAAGAATTTAAAATCGCTCCAGAACCATTATAAAATATAAACTATTTAAAAAAATTGAAAGTATATCCATCCCTTCAAAGGTATCCATATGTTTTGGTCAGCCCACATATCCGTACACTTAGAAAGATAGATGGGGAATCCCACACTCAACCTTTAAGAACCCCTTTCAACGTTCCCTCGATATGATTATCACCTATCTTTCTCTTCACAACAATTCTTCCCTTACCTTCACAATTTCCTTCACATCTCTCCCTTCATACAACCCATTTGTGGAATAACAAGCTAAAGTAGCTGTTGAAGTTTACAATACCGGGGGCATGAGGATGGCAAACAAATCCGATGAAAGGGGGAAAGGGATGGGCGGGATTTAGCTGCGGGCTGAGGGGTTACACCAGGGGCAGGTTGGCTACCCACTCTGATGAGCTATTGATGAGTTAAACGTGTCGACACCAGCTGAACCAATTACACGACTGCTAGCCGATCCCCACCCGATCCCACCAACCCCCATGATACTTACTATCATCGGGGATTACCAGTAGAGAGAGAGAGAGAGGAAGCGCTCATGGAAAAGGCACTTTGTCATATTGATACGGATTTTCTGGGTCTCCGAAAATAATGATCCCCCTTCCTCTAACCTTCCAAAAGTATTTTTTTTTTCTCTATAGCCAGTATGAGGTTATACAAGGAATACAAAATGATACATCTCTCTCTCTCAGGTTCTTCTGAGTTTGTGAGATATACTGTACGTGGCGTGCTATGTTGTCCACTCGTCTTTTGCGTGAAGGGGGAGTATGGTAGGAAGGAGGAAAGAGGGTTTCTACTTCGGTTATTCAAAACTACCAACGTCCATCGATGAAAAAAGATAGGGGGGGGTGGGGAGACAAAAAAAATTCTAACAAGTAGATCCAAAGAATACAATACTAGAATGTGTTTGGTTAAAGCTTACCCAGACAAGAGAGGAGATGACGAAAATCCACCCTCCTACCCAAAACACCAGGACACATTACAGGGAGTACAATGAAATGTACAATCTGATTTCCCTTAAACATTGTTGTCCTACCTTGATCGAAAACCCTATCTCCCTTATAGGGTAAGATGCACCATAGTGAAACACGTCGAGGAACGGTGGCTTTCTTTCAAGATAAACGGTAGGTACAAAACATACAAAAGTATGTTAACTAGGTGAGTCAGAATGAATAAATATACTATTTCAAAGTTGCGTTAGTTTTGTTGATTTTTAGCAATGCGTTTTACTGCCTGTTCGGGTGTTAAACATACTTTCTAATCATACTAATGGTTTTGGTATTAAAGAGGTTAAGCTTAGAGGAAGTGTATCCGCATTTTCATGGAGAGGGAGTGGAAACACATTTAGTAAAAAACCACTTCAGTTCACTAGACTAGGATTCGAACCCCATTATCTTCGTCAGTGGCAGTCTAGTCCATTGTGAGGATGACACCTTAGGGGCTTAGAACATGCGACCAATGAGGTGGGTTCTTTTGAAGAAGTTTTTAATCAAATCTATGAAAAATGGTATAATATTAGAATACTACTATTATGGTGTTTTTTGGCCTTATGTCAACCACCATCCCCTATTTTCTCCAATATTATGTAGTTATATAAGAGTAGCAGTTAAAATAAAAGTAGACTATCTACTTTAATAACTTACAAACATATATTTTAACTGCATAAATCAGTTGTCTATATTTCTAATGTGTCAGTTAACATTTAAATTATACACATATTATTTATATTATAAACTACCTTAAGAAAACCATAAAAATATAAGGTTACGTTCAATAAAAAAGGGTAATATAAAATTGGGCACATACTTAAGACTACAAGCACGAAAAACAGACAATATTTCAAAGATTAAAAAAATATATTTTTAAATAAATTACAGTAGATTTTTGTTTGGAAAAAAATTCATTTTTTAAAGTTTCTATGTTTTGGGTTGTGGCTGTGATTGGGTGGGGTCAAAAGTTGAAAACCAAAAATCCATGTAAACGGCTGCAATCATTTGCCATCACTTCCCACACTTCCCAAATGTAATGTTTGACCATATATCTTGAATTATTGACGCTATTACTATGAATATTTTGGAAAAAATATAGCATTTATGAACTACAATAAACCATGCTAGTTTTGTATAGATGGAATATTTTTGGGATTAAAGGAAAGTGTGCTATCTTACTTGGATGACCTAATACTATTGATACTATTAGGAATGTAAAATATTTGTTTACTATAAAGTCTATTTCTATGGAAGTTATAGACACACAAGTGAAATATTTACTAAATTGTAACGGACACATCAACCTGTTTATCAAAATATTTTAAATAGTCATATGTGAGGATTAAAAGTTTCAAATTTCATTAAAATTGCAATTAGCAAGCCAAATGCATTTTGAAGATATATTTTATACTAAATTATTAAGTCTAGCCAAATATTTTTTTATCCATGGGCCTGATTTTCTTAAGTATTTTCAAGTCGAAATAAATAGTTTGTATGAATTTTTTACGTTGTTTTAGCATGAAAAGGCATGGTTAGATTCTTGTTAGATGTCAAATTGTTTTAAGAATAGAGTGCTTTTAGGTTCTTTAGAACGACGCCTCCCTCCATTCCTCCCGACACCGATCTGAAGGCTCCAATAGGTCCAATCTGTGTTGTTATGCCATAAACCCTTACAATTTTATTGCACTAGGCTCTTCAGAACACCAACGCCCTTCGCTCTGATTGGCGAATCGTGTGTGTGCTTATATTGTATCGTGTGGGGATGTAGGGTTTATCATGGTAGGCTCTACATAACGACGTCATCTTGAGTGGGTGGAGAGATCGACGACATCCTTTGCGCTTAAGCGGCCAGGTGTCAAACACTAGCCACGGTCGCCACATGCACGTGTTCCACCTCCAAACGCTGATCCATTGATTCTGAATAGTCTCCATCGGATGATCCAAGACATTACCGGATGGCGTGGGAGGCTCGCACACATTCTCTCCCACTACTGCACATACACGCATGTGCTAAATTTGGCTTCTTCATTGGTCCGTGTACCTAGACATCATTTGCCACTTGTTCTAAATTCCTAAGTGTGTGGAGGTCTCACGATGCGCGATTCTATAATTTATTTTAGGTGTCATTTTTATACGACGCCAGAGTAGCTGACTGGAATAAATAAATGTGATTATGTATAATCTAAATTTATAATGGAATGAGTAGGTTATTAGTTGAGAGGACAGCTTAAAAAAATGGAGCTGTGTGTGAGTGGGTAGATGTTATATATAGGTTTGATCACTAGCACTCAAAGTAAAAAATCTCAGCTCTCAAGTTCGATTCACAATTCCATCATAAAGACATGTCCAATAAGTATGAAAGAATATTAAACAGACTAACTTTTAAATGGGCTATGCAAATTTGAAATTTACCGTATTATTATTTGGTGTTCTGTGTTACGATTCACTAGTTAGATAACTGGGAATAGAATATTTACCATCCAGGAATCAACCACTAACAAACAGTCGTCAATTAGTTACCTTAGACACGATATTGCACGTCATGATGGACAAGTATTTATGGGTTTATTTCAACATATACCAGTACTGAATCAGATTTCGAGTGTGTTTATAGTAGGACCAATTAACGTCGACGGATAGATCCAAAGTTTAGCGACTTTTTCACTAAATCTAGGTACAACGTCACAAAAAAAACCAGTTGAACTCTCTGTTAGACTCATTTAATTTCGATATGCCGATCTATGCGGAGTTCGCCTAATTGGAAATTTCAAATGTCGTATTGTCAATTATTAGATTCATCCCAGCCAGAAAAGATCATTCTTCAATCATTGACGCTTGTACACGGGATGGAGGTCTTCAAAAGGATAAGGATTTCTGATCATCGTCAAGATCAATAGATTAGCATTCAATTCTAAAGACAAATATTTCATAATAAAACGATCTGTGTATTCCTTTTTTTGTATTCTTCAAAGTCTATAAATAAAACAGAACCCATTATTGTGATGCATATCTTTGATGTTTCACCAATTTACGTTTAGGTATTCTATATCCATCTGGTCGACAGGTTCTGGGATGGTAGTTTCCTTCTTCTTCCGTGAGGTGGTGGACTCCTTTCATTTAGGTTTAATTATTTATGTTGCAGTATCCAATTCGTCTTGTCCACAGAAACAAGACAATTGATTGTAATTGATGTACTTTTAAATTCGTTAAAAGGGGCGATGATATGTAGCAGGGAAGGGATGACTGAGCCTGTATAATTCTGCAGATCATTCTGGGTCAACTCATACAAGTTTTTCTCAATAAGACCTTAAAAATCTAAGACATTCATAGAAGAGTCGGATATTTTCTGTAGCGCACGTGTATAATGACTCGGAAGATTGGGGCACTTGGCTACTTTACACTGGGTTTTATGCTTGGGCCAACCGAGATCTTCCAGCTCGTAAAATCTGCACTTGTTACTGTTGTCGATGATACTCTATAACAAAGTTATATTCTCTGCTCCTTTAACATATATCATTGTCGCCTTCAGATTTTACCTGTTATTTTTCATGCTAAAGTGGGCTTCTATGATACCTCTTACGCTGCATGTCTAGATGTGTCTTACGTTCGACTAAATGTATTTAACGTGGAATATTTACATTTTTTATACATTCGTACCTAGCATAATGTCAACAAAGTTTGAAGAGGATATCTTCAAAGTGAGTGAGATCATTAAACTAAAGTTCAAACCATTACAAGATGCACGACACTAGTCAGATATTGGCACAACGTAAACTTTCAAAAACACCATGGAACCTCTAAACAATATGGTGAAGATGAATGAAAAGGAGGAAGAAGTCTTACTGGAGATATTTCATAACATAAATTCATTGCATAGTACTTAACTTCATACACCTCAAGCACACGCTGATAGAACTTATGGTGTACGTTACGATGGTATCACAACCAAGCTCAGGGATATACCTGTCTTGGTTAATGAAAGTGACGGCACTGAAATTCACAATAATATCCTAGCATCTTACACTTGAGGCTTTTGGAATTACTCTTCAGAAGTACCCAATTAATTACACCTAGGAGGATCTGTAGGTGTACACGTCCATATTTGAGGATTCAAACGTACCTCGAATCAGGAACGAGCCTTACAGCCGTTTCAAGTCTGGCATAGGATCAAAGTATACACGTACAATAAAAACTATGTTCCAGGACGAGTTTGAGAGAGAGGAGCTATAAAAAGCGGAGAGAGTAAGAGGTATTGATGATACCTATTGAGACGACCAACACTAATTGTTTGATCAATTAAGATCCTTGCATAAATCGTCCGGAGATGGTCATCCAGTACACGATAACGAGATTGTTTCCATGATCTATGAGCTACGCGAAGCTTTAATCCTCAACTAATAACGTATTTCAAGGTGGATATTGAACTTGAACTTTATTGCCCTACGCGACGTTGTTTTGCCAAAAGATATACTAGCGTGTGAGGATTAAACGAGCTACTACAGGCTGATTTGGTCGAGATTATATCTTATTCTTGATCGAATAAGTGATACAAGTACCTTATCACTGTCAGTGAAGTTTATTCCAAATAGGCTTGGGCTGTGACCGTCAAGGCTAAGACGGGGAAGGACGTTACCACCACTATGATGCACCTCCTTAGACAGGTGACCGCAAATGGTTTACCTCCCGTACATCATCTGTAGACAGATAGTGGAAGCGAGTTTTACAACGCAGTGTTCAAATCTCTCATAGTGAGAAAGAAGATCAATTGTTATTTGCTATATAGCAACGCAAAAGCAAGTGGCAATAAACTATTCAATCGAATGCTAAAGAATATGATTTAGATGAGAATAGCGTCTAAAGGATCATATCGATGGACTGATATGATCGATTCTTTACCGGACAAGTATAATCGAACAGTAATCTCGACTAAGAATATTATACCGATAGACGTTAAGGACGATAGTCTTTTACGTACCATTTATCTGAATTTCAAAACCATCGATGAAGTAGATACTTCTGTGCTAGAGGACCTAGCTCATGATTTATAATGGTAGTTACTTCTGTGATAGATGACCTAACTCATTATTAATAAAGTTAGATACTCCTGTGTAAAGGCCCTACCGCAGTCATGATTAACAAGGGCAGATACGTCTGTGCTAGAGGAACTAACACATGATTAACACGGTTAGATACTTATGTGCCAGAGGAACTACCACATGATAGCAAGGATGACACTTTTGTGCTAGAGGAATTACTATATGACTAACAATTGTACCTACTTCTGTGCCAGAGAAACTATCAGATGATAACAAGGATAGATACTTATGTACTAGAGGTACTAATACATGTTTAACAAGGATAGCTACTTTTGTACTAGAGGAATTAAAATATGATTAACAAGAACAGATATTTCTGTATTAGCTGAGCTACCACATGATTAACAAGAATAGATACTTCTGTGCTAAATAAACTACCATATTATTAATAAAGATAGACACGTCTGTGCTAGAGTAACTAATAACTAATTAACAAGGATAGATACTTCTGTTATAAGGAAACTACCACATCATTAAAATGGACAGATACGTATGGACTAGAGGAACTACCACATGAATAAAATGAATAGATACGAATGGACTAGAGGAACTACCACATGATTAAAATTGATAGATACGTATGGACTAGAGGAACTACCACAGGATTAACAAAGATGGTTAATTCTGTACTAGAGGAACTACCACATGGTCAAAAATTATGGAGATGTCTGTCTTAGAGTAACAACCGCAAGCTTATCAAGGATAGAGAATTCTGTCTTAGAGGTACAACCACAAGCTTAGCCAGACTAGAAACCAAGGCCCTGAAACCAATGTGTGACGAGAGATCACACCAAGTGAATCCTGGTCTCCCAAAATTTAAAACCATCTATACTGAATAAAATTCGAGTTCACACTTTTTAGAGTAAGATTTAAATTATATAACTTACATATTAAACATTGTTAAATTGCATATACTAGTAGCTAGTAAACACATAATGTTAGGCCTACTTATTAGATCACACACATGTTCTGCTAATGGGTCATAGTAATTAAAACACTAAGTATGATATATGTTACATAGTAGGATGTTTCACAGAAACATATTGGCATCAATGTTAGTAATGATTTTATGACTTATTGAGACAACTTAAGTCAGTGGTTCCCAAACTGAAGGGCGTGAATCACTTCTAAGAAGGACGTGGACTAACTCGAAAATAAAGTTAAAAATAAATTAAGAATTGGACATTTTTTGTTTCAATCACTTTTCCAAAGTACCGTAATGATAATATTTGTCTAGCGGTATTGGAAAAACTGCCTACGAGTTGTAAGATATTAGTTGACCAACCAAAAAGTAAAACACTCATTTGTATGCACGTGTTTAATTTCAAGCCTGCAAGACTAAGATTCTCCCTTTCACCTCTCTCTCTATCTTCCTCGTAATTTACCATTGCAACCCCGTGTAACACCACCAATTTTTCAACTCTTACTCTCACAAAAAATAGACAGAGTTGTCGAAATGAAGTGGATTTGTGGTGTGCTCTGACAAAAATCAAACCCAATATTCAAGAACTGATTAAAACAAAACAGTAACAACCATCACACTAATTTTCAGTATTTTTTTTGTTTTACCAATTTGCTGCCAGTATAAAAAGAAGAAGTGACTATAAAGCATTTAAAAAAATATTGTATAGCTTTCCACCAAAAAAATATTGGGGGTCGGTGGGAATTTGGGAATTTAATGATATACCAAGGGGGGTTTAAGAAGGTTGGGAGCCACTGCCTTGAGTCGTATGAGCCTAAACTTAAAGAGAACACTCACCCAACAGCTTAAGCCCCCGATACAGCCCGACATCACACTTACCTGTAACATACATAAAAACAACAGTCTAGAAGAAATTCATATGTCATCTTTATATTATAATTATTTGATAAAATGAGGGAAATTATTTTAGTTTGATGTGAGCATAGTAGTCAACCTTTTCTTCATTACTAGTAATGTATAGAACTATTCAAAACGAGATTTTTGTAGGGTATTTTATATAACAAGGAATATAATGATATTGTACTTGAATTCACAAATATATAGGGCCTTTGCCCTTTATCCTTCTAACTTCAGAGTGCCACTATTGGAGTTCAGGCAGACTAAATGTTAAGCTCGTCTAGGCTTTATGGTGATTTGATTATCAGAGTTCGAATCTTGGCTGGGTATACTGAGGGAATTTTTTCCTGTATGGTTTTACACATTCCCCACTGGAAAATTGCGATATATTTCAGCTAGATTCTACCTTAATCGTGCTTAACCTATAAGTGTAATCACATTAGAATAGACAAAACAGGAAGTAAGACATGAATCAAAAAATAATAACATAATAATAATCACAATAATGAGATGTGTACGCATGATTATGTGTATAACTAGCTGCAAAAGTTCGGCATTGCTTGGGTATAAAATGAGGTATAAAACGAATCATCAAAATATTAAAGAGAAAATTCTATTTACACGCACCGGTGGTCATGGGTTTTAGTAAGAAAACATCTCGATAAACATTCAACTTTGCTTATAGGGAACTACTAAGGACTCGATATATTTTTAATAATGTCCAAAACTCACTATTACCTAAATGTGTTTACCATTAACCTTAATCGAGAAGTAAAGTTACAAGCAAATGATAAGATCACAAACATAATATATTTTGTTTTAATCCATCAATTAAGATAACATTAGCGGAAGCTTCAAGCTCATGAATGGGGGTTACGGGACCCGTGCGCTAACAAGTATGGGAGGACCAAAGATGAATATGTCAGAGACATGACCCCTATGAAAGAGAAAAAAGAATCAGTGAACTGACTATTTGGTGATTTCGTTTATTCTTTTATTCGTACTATATGACAGTGGTTCTCAAATGGGTCAGTGCCATATTTTTGAGGATCCACAGGTAATAGTCGTAAAATTGGAGACATAGAAACTGTTAAGTGGCCACGAAGAGTTCACTTATAAAATAAAACAATTACTAATATAAAAAAGAAATAAATTACGAAAGGATTTTTACATGTATAACAATAGCTCAATACCTTTGTTTTTGTGTACCTTAATTATAAGAGACAGATCCTATTGTAATTAAACCACTATTTTAGATCTGGGAATCTCAAACACGGGTAGTTAGACATTCGTACCTCAGCTTCCACCTTCTTGAAGAGAGCTAAGCCCTAGCAAAATTGTAAATAGTAAAAATGATTAATTTTATTTCTAAATATCACTTGAGTCCTGTCTATATGTTAGTGGCCCCTGGGCAACGTCCTTCCTTGTTCGGCTGATCGTTGGCCCCGACCGACTAGTCAAGGGGGTTGTGTAGCAAAATCATTGTAGCGTAATCGATATAGGGATGGGGGCAGGGATGTGTAAAAAGTATCGATACTTTTTCCGATACTTCTACTGGTATTAGTACTCACACTCCAGTGTCGGATCGGTATCGAAGTAAACAACTTTTTTGGTATCTTCACTCATTTTGGGACTAAATGTTTACTTGGGTTGAATGCGGAGGAAGAACCAATTACACTATTTCTCAATTCCAACTCAATTTCTGCATGACTCTACCACTCAATCAATTTTAGCTCACTATAATTCATAGGTGTTCTTTCATAATTGTTTATCATTACAGATTGAGGCCCGATAGGGCAAGTGGCAACCAGCCTACTACCCCTTCCTTAAATTAAATTATTATTACTAGATAAAAATATTTTTTTCCAGATTAAAATTTTGATACCATTACTTACTGTTATCGATACTTTTCTTTCGATACTAGTATAGTATCGATATTTTTTCTTCCGATACATTTAATGAATACAGTAATGATACTTTTCTTTCGATACCACATCCCTAGATGGGGAAATATGGTGTCCCCCACCCATCACACAATATGTAGGTGGTAGTGCGTACCCAGTGTCGGACGGGAATAGCTGGACAGCACACCTCCACGAGGTCCTCGCTGAGCAACTTATAGGGCCAGTTTCATAGTCAAATTTAGTACGCCTCAAGTGCGGCGTTACACTAAGTTCATGACGACACCTACCTATACCAGAATGGAATGGGCCAGTTTCCTACGCGAGAACGGCCCATTCCATTCGAGTTTAGGTAGGTGTCGTCTTGTATTTAGTGTAACGCCGCACTTGAGGTGTACTAAATTTGACTATGAAACTGGCCCATAGTCAATGCTGCGGGATACAGTAGTTATTACTTAAGTTTTTTTCTGACATCTTGTGATGCTGGCGTCCCACTTAAAGAGGGATCAACTCCTCCAATCAAGGGCAAGGAAGCGGTGAGGGGGTGGAGAGCTAGGGAGGTGGTTCCCAAGCTTCCCAGTGATGACAGCTTCGCCGATCTGCAGGGGTTTGTGTTCCTAAATGCTCGCTGCGTTTGCTTGCACACGTGGCTGCGCTCAGATGGTACGTACGGGTCACGGAGGTTATAGGCCGCATTGTGACGGGCACCCCTTCGTGGTCGCCAGGAGTTCCGCCGCTCAGGGCACCGAGCATATTGGGTGGAGCCGCAGCGAAAAGTCTCTTACCTATGTGCGGAGCGTCACAATTCTCTTGTGGGTATCTTTAATAGTCCTTGCATTAAGATTTGCTTAATCACGCGGAGGCAATGTTACAATGAACCCTAACATCAATGGTTTAAAAATTTTGTATTCCGCGTATTAAGCTTGCCTATCTTATGTAGAGGCATTGTTCCAATGAACAACAAAATAAATAGATTGAATCTACTCTCTACGAAACAAAACTAAATATTTTAAACCTAATATGCATATAAAACCATAAAGTAACAGGGAAAAATACCTAAATTTAAGGCGCAAATGCAAGAACACACTAAAATTAGCTATTAACGCGGAGGCATTATTGAAATGTCTTCTTGCTTGCAAAGAAGCAAAATTGAAGTAAATTGAAAGAAGCACTAAATAAGGAGCGTCCTATCAGACCAAGCAAAATTAATTTTTTGGCTTAGTACCGTAGGGTAAGTAAATTATTTGCAGCGCCAACGCATGAAACACATCCGAAAACTTCAAATACTATAAAAGAATGACACCTACTCTAGGGCAGTGATTTATGCGAGTACTAAGAGTCCCGAATATACATGATTCACTAGTAGAATAAAATATCATGCTTTGTAAACACGCCAAGCAGCCACGATTTATGTTTACTGCTTAGAAATGGATGTTTTGACATTACTTCGCTCACTGATTAGATCGCTTTATGATAGCTCAACCTGATACCGTAAATATAAAGGAGTGCCAGAAAAAGTTCCGGCTCAATATAGTGAATACTTTTTGAGTTTACTGGCAACAACCAAATATACATATAAAGATACCAAAAACTCTAAAAATTGATTAGTAGGTCTTTTTATCATTTATAAAATCCAGAGAAAAAAACTTCACAAAAATTCGAATATATGGACATACCTTAGAAGTCTATTGTATATTTGTTTAATTATACTTTATTTATTTATTTACCTTAGGTATTTAACGTACACTATCTGAACCAACCGATTATATCGGCACACGAGAATTTCTATGAGCGAGAGCGAAAGGGCCTACCAATTTTACCGGGAAAGGTATCTTCCCCTTCCAGGGTTCTTTCACATGCCACAATTGGCAGGGGACCGACGGCCCTACCTCCCCTACGAAGGAGGTGGTGGTGCGGATTTGCATCGCTCAAGTAAAATACGTCGACCCCAGCTGAGTTAGAGTCCACGAAGACTGGGTCCTGAAGCGAGCACTTTACCCCAAGATCATCGAGGTCAACTAGAGATATTAATAAAATCAAAAACAAATATAAATCAAATTTGATTTAATTGTAAAGAGACCACTTTAATTAAGTTCATTTTGTGTTTTAAAATATACAGTTTATATATCATTGTCTTTGGAGTAAACCCTAAAATGAAGATATTTTATAAAACCTTATCTTGTTGAGCAAAGAGATTAAGCTATTTTATATGGTAAAAAGACAATAGAATTAAATCAAACTGTAATAAGTACAATTACCCGGTTCAGTGATCACGTGGTCTAACGCGCTACTCTCGTGTTGGACTAGACTGCCAAAGACGGGTAGATCGGGGATCAATCCCGGCTTGGTGCATTGAGGTTGTTTTTTCTAAATAGTTTTCCACTCTCCTTCTACGCAAATTCTGGTGCACTTTCTTTCAATTAAACCTTCCCAATCCAAAAACTATTGGTGTAATTAGTACATAGGCGTGTAACCCAAACGGGTAGTAAGACGTGGTGCTAAAAATAAAACTACAATTCATTATAAATTGTACAATGTAGTACGAGTATCTCATACAATATTTATTATTAGTTGATCGCAATGCATGAATATATGACTAGCCTTATCTATGTAAATCTAAGATCAAATTAAAGATACGTGGTAAAAAGGGGGAAAGTCAAATTTTAAAACAAATTAAATTAGTGCTGCTATGCGTTATATAATCATGAGACCTTTATAAAACCCTTTAGATTATGGTTAAAAGAGCTAGAGCTGTAATATTCATATTAATTTAAAAATAATAGTATTTGCTGGGGTCTTTATGGGAATTAAGATACAAAATTCAATTCATTTTTCTAGACTGTGTGTGTAATGTGAATCCCCACCCCCCCCTCTTTTCCCTGTAAACATCAAATGAATTAAAGCCGTACTTTAACTGTGAAATAAATATTTTCCAAATAAAAACACTTTTTAGAAACTAATGGAAATAAGAAACAACCTACTAAACTATAAAACGACGGTTCTGTAGTGAGACCACTAAAAAACATATTTTGAGTTATTACGATTTGAATGTTTTTATCTCTTTGAAAAATCACTTTTTTACTTTCATTATTTTATATTTTGTTTACTCTCATGGTTTTTAACGTTAAAAAAAATGAATATCAACACATATGTTGCAAATCACTATCATTGCAATAACATAAATCTACTTATGGAGGAGACCACCATTAATTTTGTTGAGCTAATTATAAAGAAACACATAGACACGGGAATTAAGACCGGGACCTTTGGCTTAATCTGCCAATGCTCTACCAATGTGGTATCCACAATCACCACAAGACTCAGCCTCAAACTATGATTGATGAATTACCCTGAGCACGGTAATGTCCCGGTTCCGAGTTCAATTCCCGTGTCCAGGTTTAATTTTTGAACTAATTTAAAATTAGTTCTAAAAGTTGATATTCATACAATATTATTTATATAATACAATGAATCTATGTTTTTGAAGAGATTTTTTTTTTACTTATATTAGTTATTAACTAAACTTGAATATGAACAAGCTAAGATATTTAGAGTTAGTTTAGTTTTAAACTTAACATTAATCGAATTTGCTATGGATTTATATGCTGTAGTAGTTCTAAAATTAATTTAAATAGTCTATGTTGGAGAGCTAAACAAGACTAAAACCAACATAATAAATTCAAAGTATGTGACCTATAAGACTACAAATCTGGTTTGGCTCACGGTTCATTCAATATGTTAAAAAAAAAAGCACTTGAGGGAAATGCTATTAAACGGCAATAAATTATGTGCTGTAATTAGAAGTAAGGTGACATGGAAAGAATAATCAAAATATGAATAGATAAAAAAGGATAAATAGGATCTAATGTAAGTTAATAAAACTATTAATACTATTTTAGTTGGTTAAATTGAGTTCTATGTACTAATTGTCTTTTAAATGTTCTAAAAACAATTTTAAAGAACCGATGATTCATATATGTAAACTGTGCATATAAATACAATATTTTTAATAAACAATGAATGCATAAACACAATGGCTAAAAATCTACTGAAAATAAACTGAACTAGAAAAAAAAAGAGTAGTTTGATAAAAAAAAAACCAAACCGTTCACACAAACATAATCAGTAATGTAAATAATTCACCTTAATGGGCTAACATACAAAATTTAAAAATCATCTAATATAGTTCTCCGGTGACGTGGGGGTTGCGTCTTGCATGCAGGTTGGATGTAGGTTAGATGTGTTTTTTTAATATATATTTTCTAATTTTCTTTCCAAACAAATACACATTTTATCTAAATTATACGGTCTACCTTTCAAATCCTAATATTGTATACAGTTAAATGCCTTTATCCAGGATAGGTAAAAAAAAAGATCAATGATTATTACATTACAATTGAAAAACAGTCTCTAAAAACTAAATAACCATTACTTGACTCTTAAATAAAACTATCATAGGTTTAATAAGTTGAGAAATTGTTCCCCATGATGTGTTTCTTCCCAGATGATCTGCTACATCTCGAAATGAACTGGTGTGATAGCAGCGTGTTTCAGTTCCGGTTCAGTAGTATTACATTTCGAAATGAACCAGTATTGAACTGAATTTTTAAAAAAATATTAATAATTCTGAAAGTTACTTATTTCACATAGCTATGCTTACGGGCAAGATAGGTCTTGATGAAATATTGAACCAGATAGAGCTTGAAATTGGCAATCGAATGTTACAAATAACTCAAAAATTAGATTTTTGAGGATGTTGCACTTACTGACTAGACAATGTTATAATAAGAGATAATTTACTTGTAAGTATTTTTTATTGATCAAAGAAACATTATCTACCTACTGATATATACAAAATAACTAACCTATTTAAAATATAATTATCATTTTATTTATAATAGAAATGTAATCAGAAATTATTACTCTTTGGATATGCAATTGATTTGGCAATAAACTTAAACATAAAAGAAACCATACATTCATTAGGAGAATACATAGTTGGAATAGAGAGTTCAAGCACGAATCTTTGAAAACCCATAAATTTGTTTTAATTTTAACAGGAAAAAATATAGCTAAAATAGCTAAAGAAAATCCTGTCCAAAGGGGTTCAAACTGTTTTTGAGTTTATCGTGAACATATAAACAAACACGCAAACATACGTATTCATATACGAGACAGGGTAGAAGAAACAAACCTAATGAATAAAATATTACCTAGCCCCCAAACTGAGTGCACAAACGAACGCAATCCATTTATAACACTTTATTTGACTAGGCATGATCATAGGATAAGTGAAACGCAGTAGTATTCATTGTTATATTATTATTATTAGCACCGCGTCTTACTACCTGTTTGGGTTATACGCATACATTGTTATAGAAACATGTTGGAAAAAAGAGCATAATGGTTTACATAAGCATAGTTAATCTAGATGTCCCCATATTTTATTTATTTCAATTATTATGTCACTCTTGCATAGGCGATAGATTAATATAATCTTTAATTTTTGTGTTGTTTTTTTTAGTTTTTTTGTCCGTATGTGCAAAATTAAAACCTGTATACCATAATGAAAAAGTATTTTTTTCTGTTAGCTTATAAATTTTAATGCTTTCCCACATTTTTAATCAATTTCCCGGACCAATATTATGAAATTTTCAATTTTTATGCTAACTGGGGTGGTCGGTCCTTTTACCAATCTGCCAAATTAAATTATTTTTTCTGTACTCAACGGTAGATTTTCTTTTATTCTTGGAGATATTTCAAGCTACGACTCCCTTCCCCAGACACATTCCAGTTCCCACATTCATATTTGGGAATTTTAAGACTTATTTGTTTATCTGAAATGGTTATATTACGTGCCTGCCAAATTTAAATCTTCTACAACACTGATAAATATTTATTCTTTTATATTTGAACATTTTTAAGATCTCTCTCCCATTTCACTAGCCCACACTTTAAAATATAAAATAGTTAAGATTATTTTTTTTAAATTTAGAATGTTCCTTCTACATTAATGGCAAATGTAATTCTTTTACCTCCCGTTACGTTTTGTTTTGACTTATATGCCTACCCTCAAATCCCCTTGCACTCACCCTTTTCCTATATCCCAGAATTCCGTTTTGAAATGTAAATTTTCAGATATTTTTGTTTATTTGGAACAGTTCCTAAGCCCAATGCCAATTTTCAACTAACTACCAACAAAGAAGTAGGTGTGTGTAATAGTTTTGAAAATTTTTATCCCCTCCTTCCCCCCTCCCATTCAGTAATTTCTCAAATTCCCTCTAATTTTCTAGTTTTATTTGTTTATCTGAAGAGATCCATCTACCTGATTGCCAAATTTAAATTTTCTACCACATATAAAAGTGGTTCTTTACAGACACCTCCCCCTTCCCCTACTTTACTTGGTCCCATTTATAATTTTTAGACTATTCTGGTAATTTTAAGTGGTCCCTTTTACCTTCATTTCAAATTTCAATTTTATAAAGTAAGTTGTTTTGAAAGTTTTTAACACCCTTTCTCCCCTTCCCCCTCCAATTTCATCAACACCAAATTTGAAATCTAAAATGTTAGGACTTGTTTGATTATTTGGAGGGGTATCTGTACCTGACTGACAAATTTCAATTATCTACCTTCCCTAATGGGCTTTTTATAGATAGACCCTTCAAGACACCCAAATTCCCGGTGCCCCTTTTGAAATTTTTAGCTTTTAGACTTTTCTGGCTATACGGGGAAATCGCTCTACATTATTGCTAAGTTTCAGTTTTCTAACGTCTAAGTCATTTTACTGTATCGTTTGCTGCGCAA
Source organism: Timema poppense (assembly GCA_902141375.1). Classification (NCBI taxonomy): domain Eukaryota; kingdom Metazoa; phylum Arthropoda; class Insecta; order Phasmatodea; family Timematidae; genus Timema; species Timema poppense. Next base: position 40,403 of record CABFOV010001721.1, on the reverse strand, counting down.
CCATAATTACAAAGGGTTTTGTTTGACTTATAGAACATATGTCTTTTGATGCTATGATTTATTCTTCAATTCTTAGTAAAGGTGATAAATTTTTAACCCTAAATTGGGATATCCCCCATAAACTAAATGGCAAATTAATGTTTGAAAACAATTTAGAATTAGTCACCTTTAGCCATCACACTAGAACTAATACCAAAACTAATAAATAAGGAACAAAGCTAGTTTACTTTGAAAAAACTCTAAAATGAGCTTTTTTGAACTCTTTGTTTTCATAAAGTGCTATCTATATTAGATGCATGTGAATTATTTATATTTTTTATCTTTAAATTTAACCTAAGCATACGTATTGTGTGTTAAGTCTTTACCGAGTTTTGTGAATATATGCTAATAGTTCAATAAGGGATGAATAGAGGCTTAACAAGTATATCTATAATATTTAAAAAATTAAATATAAGCAAATCTAATAATGTATACAAACATAGCTCTACGCATTTATGTTAACAGGAAGTAATGTGCTTTTATTGGTGCTAATTATATATTGATTTGTTTTTAAGGGTGTTTATATTCATCATTTTCATAAATGAACAATCCTCAAATTTTAAATATTATAGTAAACGACTTTAACATATTTCAAACTAGTAAAGATCTTGAATAATTAATATCTCTACAAAACTTTATAATTTCATTAAAAATAATTTTTACTCTTAATATAACGTTCTAAAACCTAAAGGAAAATAATAGAATTTAAACTAATCAAATTCTATTAAGTGGTTAAATAGTATACTTGGTCACAAACTGCCTTTCCAAATATTGATAATTAAGAATTTCCTAAATGTATTCAATTGATTGATTTTTGTTCCGAAATTATTAAATTTAGAGCTTTATTTATAGGAGAAAGTAAGAGGTAAATTTTTACTTCTAGGAAAAGAAGTCAAGAATTTTAAAGTATAATGTTGATATTTGTAAAAAAAAAAGTCTATAGATCAAAAGAGTTTTTAAGATACCAATTTTTAAAGTCGCCACAAGTGCACTTCAAGTTATGGTCTGATGAGTTAAAATTTATATCAAATAATATGTTATAAATTTAAGTACAGTAAAAATACAGAAATAAGAGTATTTATAAAAATTCAAACATAATTTTTTACGGCCAAATTTGACAAAATATAACTATGATATTGTTATTATTTAATAGGAATTGATATCTATAAAAATTGGCATCTAAAAATTACTTGACTTGACCTATGAATATATTAAAGTAGTTTAAGTAACTGTATCATATTTAATATATTTTCCATCTTACAGTTTCATAAATTTAAAATGATAAACAAGACACTAAAATCAAGCTATTTAATTCTGACACGAAAGCCTACCTTTATTATTGATAACCGAGATGACAATTAGTTATAAAATGTGTTTTATTTCTACAGTTCTTACAACCATTTCAGTAAATACTGATTTAACTAAAATGATGGGCGTTGGGCTGTGAAAGTAGAGATTATAGGAATTGTAGATACATCTACGTGTAGAAAGAGTGGAAAACCATTTAGATAAAACAATTCTCAATCTTTTTCTCATAAATTCCCAATTTAATTTGATTAAATTTTAAGATATAATTTCATAGCAAATATACTTACTCAATATTGCTTTTTGTCTAATTTAAAAAAATACAATTTATATTAAATTTATTTAAAAACTCGAATTTGCGTTAATATTAATTTTTGTACAAAAAAAATAGTCCTTGAAAAAAATACATTTGTACTTATTTGTGAATTATACATGGATCTGTTAAAGAAATTGGACATAAATATTTTTTATAAAAATATTGTTCAATACTACGCGAAATTGAAAAAAACAACCTTGATATTTTTGTTCAAACTTGACTCGAACTCAACTCGATGGGAAAAATGACTACTTGCTCATCCCAAACTAATATTATTACCTATTATATGCCATTAGGATCTTGAAAGCTCATTGCTGCACCCTAAAAAGTACACTACCAATCCCTATCTTGAGCTGGTTCCATCCAGTCCACCTCATTACACTCTATCTCTTTCGGGTCTATTCAAATGTTATCCTCCCAATAGTATAGCTCTTCCCAATTGTCTCTTCCCATTGGGTTTACCAGTCAGTACACTAAACACGTTTCTAAATCAGCCCACGCTGCATGCCCCACACACCGTAATCTGCCAGATTTGACTATCTTAACAATGTCTTGAGATGAAAAGAGGGTATGTGGTTCATCATTATGTAACCTCCTCCACTTAGAAGTCTCATCCCATTTTGCACCAAATATCTTCCTAAGCATTTTGTTTTCGAAAAACCTAAGTTCATTTGGTTATTTTAGGTATGAGACCACGTATCACACCCATAAAGAACAACTGGTAAAATTATTATTTGTATATTCTGAGTTTTACTTCCCTTGACAGCAAGCGAGATGTCAACAACTTACTGACCGAGTAGGCCCTAATAGCATGCATTTCCGGATTGACTGTATTCTTTTCCTAATTTCCACTCTAATATCGTTATTGCTAGTTACAATAATTGTTCCAACGTATTTGAATTTGTAAGCTCTTTTTCAGTAGAAATTCAGGGTAGAAAATAACAAGAAACTACAGCAATTTCAGGACCTCCTTTGGATAATTATGTGCTTTCCCACCAAATAGTGTGGTCAGCATTAATCAGCCGAAGAGCTGATGACATTCCCAGCTCTGGATGAATGAGAAGCACATCAGGACCAACACCTGGGTTGAGAAATCAGTATTATAAACGTAAGAGACTTTAATTGTACTAAAATGTTTCCTAGGCATTGTGGTTAGGGTGATATAACCCATGCTAGAGGGACACTTGTTTCACACCGGGAAGGGATGATGAAGATATTTACTATTTCTAAACAGGTTGGTCACGCTGTACAACCGGTTTATCTACAGGCGCTAGACCTGGGTTAGTAGTAATACAAGTATTCTGTTTTACTTTCAGCAAAGTAAGCTAGATGTAATTATTAATATTAATTCCTCTAACTTCCGATATGGAGCATAGGGCCGCAAAAAATAAAAGGCTTCGCAACGATAGCTACTCCTTGTTAAAGTTTTTGATAGGTTAATTTGAGGTGGAGTTGTTTATCAACCCACCCACCCACCCCTGGTATTTCTACAAGCAAGCGACCCACCTTGGTGTCCACATGGTCTAAGGCACTATTTTTGTAGTATAATAGACTGCCGATGACGGGGAGATCTTGGTTCAAATCTCGGTTGGGTGTACTGAGGGTGGCTTTCCAAAATGGTTTTCCACTATTTCTCTCTTCACGCAAATGTGGGTACACTTCCTCTAAATATAACCTTACTCACTACAAGACGCGATACTAAAATAAATTACAAGTGAACGTGAAATATATTTGATCTAATCAATTTAACTAATGTTTTATTGATACTATATAAAATTAGCTATATCATCATAAATTTACGAACGCGGATTATTTACTACCATTTTCTTTTTGTTTTAGTCCTTGAATTGCTAGTCAATCTAATGGTCCACGCACCATCTCGATATAAAAAACCTTCGATGTATTACATTTCGAGTGGGTATATCCCCTCGAGATATACCGCTCGAATTTAGTTCGCATGTTTTGGGTTCGAATATTTGGGGAAGACCAAATGGGAAACTAGAGGGTTACAAGAAGCTCTCGAGATGCCAAAGAATATAACTTACTCAGGAATATGCCTCCTAGTGTGAGTGTGTGTGTGTGTTTGTATGTGTCTGTGTGTGGCTCTATATACCATTAATTCCTTATTTGGAATACAAAAATGAATTTTAAGTGAATATCTGAAAATAAGTTCAATGTTTCCCCGCCACTAAAGGTTACCTAGTCGACGGTATTTGAAAATTGTTTACAACTAGACAATTTGCAAACATTCGCTTGAACATAAAAAAGGACCACTGTATTCTACGTTTTCTTTATAATATGCAGTCTGAATAGGCTCATTTGGGGGGTTGGTTTATGAAAAGAGAATGGGGCTGCTACCTGAAACTATTTTTGTGAAAGCCAATTAATTGAAATAAAAAGGGACTTTTTGGCTGCTCTCTAGTAAGACAATTTTTTAAGTGAACTGCTTTTAAAAATGTCCACTTGATGGCAATGTTTTCATTTGAGAGTGCAACTTGCGATCGCCTTGTTGAAAGACTCATGCTCTACAAAACGTGAAAATATTTTAACCTGTATTTTTGTCCGTGACTTAGGGTTTATTTAGTTTAATCAATAACTCAAAGATATTTTATTTTTACAACCATTTAAGGTTTGACGCCTTAGACACTAACTCGGTTTATACCTACGTACTTATGCTAACAGATAACCAGAGTTGCCATTTACATATTGCAAGCTTGATCTCTTAAACCTGGTAGCTCCAAATATAAAGAACAAATAAACTTAAAACTGGGTAATTACTTAGAGATACTGTCAGAAGTGAACCTGGAGCGTATGTTTTTGCCTATATATAAAAAATAAAGTGAGCCTGACGCCTTAGACTCCATTACTACCAATGCTGATAGCTAATGTTCAGACAGAACTAAAAACCTTCAACTTTTACATAATATATTACAAGATTTAAGATCTAAATCGCCTGAATACAGGTTTGTGATCTTAAAATGGTACTCAATATTGATCACTACAAGAATGAGCTTTTTTAGTCAACGCCTCTCATTACTCGTTTGGGTTCTAGGCATGTATAATAATTAGGCCTACGTTAGTGTGTTAAGCATAAGGAGGGTTGAATCTGGGGGAAGTGTACCTACACTTGCGTGGAGGGAGATTGGAAAACAATACAGGAAAAAACCACACCCTCAGTACACTCGCCCGGGATTAAAGCCCCAATATTCCCATCATCGGCAGTTCAGTTTATTGTGAGAAATATGTCTTAGACCAGTGTTTTCCAAATGGTGGGCCGTGACCTAGTACCGGTCCACAAAATTGAAATGCCGGTATGTAGAAAATTTAATAAACTTAATAATGGTAATTATTGATGCCCAAAAATATCATGGAGACGCACGCAACCAGTACGCAACAGATAATGTGGGACACGCGGAGGGAATCTATGTAAATTTCATAATCTTATTCAAGATAGCCACCTATCCTAGTTGATGGAAGTACAGGCATAGTAGAAAAACTTAACTGCGTTTCTTAAAGATGTGGTCATAAAGATGTATATATACATTCATTTTTGTAAATCACTTAAAAAAACAACAACAGCGGAAGTGATTTTTAATTAAATTAATATATTTGTTATTCAAAATAGCAAAGCATGAAAAAAAAAAAGTGTATGGTTAAGTAGAGATAGAGCACGAAAAATGGCAGGGTCTCATATTAGACTTCTCCTGAGTGTTCGAGCGGTACAATAAGATTTTTTAATAGTTTATAATTTATATAAATCATCATAAAAATGTGTCATCAGGAAAAATGGTCTGAAAAGCCAGTCACCAGCCAATAAGTTTGGGAAAGACTGCCCTCTAGACCATTTGAACACCGAAGCAAGCTTATGTATTGACTCGCAATTAATAAAATAAAATAATATAAAAATTCAAACTATAAATAGACTCAATCACGGGCGTCATCAGAATGAAAGTTTCGGGGAGGTTTTTACTGTATAAGCTAATTTCAAAATAACGTGATTTTTTTTTTTTTTTACAAATGTGTTATTATTATAGCAAACACGCAATATAATTTTCTTTTGCAGCGAATTTTACTTACTACCTTTTCAGGTTGTACACGTACTAATCACAGTTATGAATTAGGGATGAGGAAGGTAGAATTAGAGGAAGTGTACCCACATTTGCGCGAAGGGAGAGTGGAAACCGTTTAGGAAAGACGACCCTCAGTACACCCAACCTGGATTCGAACACCAATCTTCCTGTCATCGTGGCCAACTAAGCAGGTCACACTATAGTTGCGTAGTTAGACAGGCTACATATTATTCAGTTCGTGAGAGTTGTCCATAATCTCGAGTTAAAAATATTTCATGGTTATTATTCTTTCTTTCTTAGAAAGTAAAACACTTAATAGATATAGTAAAAAAATGTATTTACTCCGATATTTAACTTGTTCTTATTGTGGTAGAGTACAAATCCGTTATATTTTTCAATTATCTCGTTCTTCTAACACTTATTTTATGGATTGAATGGTAAATTTTCAATCTATGTGTCTACATTGAATAGTTTACATCGATAGATTAAAAATATTGTAAATGCCATAGGTGCTTGAATGGTAATTACATAAAAACAAACAACAGTTGAACCATGCTTACCTTTACCCCCAAAGAGTAGTGATAATTTTTACGTATGAACTAGTAATTAATTGTCAAATATGTATGTGAATTAAATTGTTTGTTTAATGATGCAATTGTGAATACTAAGCTTACTTAATAACATAATAACAAAGGAAACACTTGATTTAGCATTGGCTAAAATTGAAGATAGGCAATTGTCAGTTTAATATAAATCTCTCTCAATTAATTACGCATAGCGTAAGTAGGTATCCTAATACGCCTTGAATCAAGCGCCAAAACGTAGTGCGGTTGTCTTCAGTATTCGTTGAAAAGCAGCGGAAAAGAGACTAATGAAATTATTTTACTATATTAAATCATATATAGTTAAAATTGAAATATGATTATTATTCATACGTAGTTCCGTATCTATTATTCTGGTTAATTGGCCATGAGATTGGTTCCTAACGTGAGTCTTCATTAGTATTTTTTGGAAACCATTTTCTTTAAAAGTATAATATTTTAAAAGGATTTCATTAATTAAATATTTTTCAATCAATTAAGTATATCTACATTAAATAAGTGATTGTATCCCATCAAAGAGCAAAAGCAATGTGACAAATAACCAAACTAAAAATGATGTCAACACCATACAATAAAGTTCCACGCATCCGCATCAGACCAGTAAAAGAAAGAGTTCAGTTATTTTTCTTAAATATTGATGTTAACATATGGATCCACTTACAAGGTATCTAGCCACTATCTGATATCCAGCATACTCTCCTACCGCTGAGGCACCCCAACAAACTCGCTAGATAGGAGACTAAAGAAAGGCGCATTTGTTCCACTGGGGTTGAAGAGGGGTGGTGGAGAACACTCAGAAAAGTGCCTTGATCCAAGTTGACATTCAAATTTCCCCTTTTCACCAAAGGATCCTCGACAGCGGGAGAAGAAAAGACAAGCTTGGCTGGTGGGTTTTAGTTCGTAACACTCAATATTGCTTCATAGTACAGCAACCTTCCAAATAACAACCCGCTGCTCTATTTTTTCCTTCAGCAAGGCCGCCAGAGCCAGGACGAGGTGTGGGATAAGATGAGCCCCCGATGATCAAACCAACGTAGCAGAAAAATGAAAGCCTAAATCTGGTTATCATACCCATTTCGGAGACACCAGAGGCGTTTGAAAAAAGAGGGGCGGAAGAAAGGGGGGAATCGCCCTTACGTATTTATTATTTTTTTCGCCCGACATGGAAGCACAAGAGAATTCCAACTGCATGAGGATTTCAAATCCTTCGACTAAAAGCTTGTTACAAAAGTAAAGGGAAAAACAGGAAACGCTATGGAAGGTTTGGGATATAGGGATATAGGTTTGGGGGTGAATATTGTGTACAATACGAATATGGCATGTCTTCTTATAAGAAATGATTCGAATAAACTCTCTGCGGGGGCTAGTTTTTTACTTTTTTAAAACATAATCCTCCCCTCCGCTCCCTTTCCCACCTGCATGAAAATTAAATTTGCGTATTATTACATTTTTCACGCCGACAGCAGCAAATATGGTTTATCTCCCCTTCTTGTCGCACTTGAACGGCGTCACCATGCAAGATCACTTCATCTTCTGCGCTCCATGTCATATGACACACACCCCCACCCACCCCTTTTAGGGAAAGCCAGATTCCTTCCAACGTAGCAAAATTAAGTGATTCGGTCGGTAGATGACAGGGCCAAATGATATCAAAGGATCAAGAACATATTTCAATTTTATGAGCTAGACTTCAGACCATGATTGAATTTTTTCTCTCCCAAACCACACAATTTATTTAACCATGGCCAAGGTTTTTCCTCCCTGTTTCTCTTTAAAGAATGTTAAAATTTATATCTACTTTGAAATAACGTTGACGCTTTTATTGAGCTCACCACCAGCAATGAAATATTGCCCTCTCTTAGGTTAAAGTATTTTCATAATATATTTGTTTCCGCTGCCTAATTATTCAGGTTATACACTGATATATTAATAACGTAGCTTGAATAGGGATGAAAAAGATAAGAAATTTATGGAAATATACCAGCATTTGCATGGAGAAAAAGTGGGAAACCACTTAGGAAAGCCCCCCTCCCCCCATAGTACACTAGACAGGGATTCGCACCCCTTTACCACGCTATCAGTGGTCCAATCTATTTAAGGAGCTGCTCCTATGAACATTCAACCATCGAAACAAGAAACACAATCCTATAAAAGAACACATATCACGTATAAAAGCATGAATAGGTCAATATATATAATTAATTATAACAAAATGAAAATGTCAGTAATAGCAATTTATTCTTATAGAACTTACATTTTGTAAGCACTTGTATCATAATTGCTAGTTCCAATTGTTGAATCTAGTTTATGTTATGTTATGAAAATAATAATGAGTGACATTTACAATTAATGCACGTAATTAAATATGGTTGATAAGCTCGTAAACTAAACTGACGATGAGTGGCCTTATTGCTTACTCAGCCATTGTTTAGCGCAATAGTGACAGAATCCAACCCCCCTCCCCGCAGCCCACAGATGAGAGTAGGAAGGAGAGATAGTTTACCTATTTAACACAGAAAAGAAGGCTAAGAGTTATCGTGCGGCTCTTAGAAAGATGGACACCGAGAGAATCTTACACAGCTGCGTCGCGTTTAATCAACTATATTTTGACTTATTCTGTAGTGGCATGGTTAGAAGTGCCATGGAAAAACGTTGTCGATTCCAGCCAATTGACGTAAGTAAGTCACGAAAGAAGTACCTTATAATGTAGATCCAGACAGGAACAACTACTTTAACGTAACTGACGACACGTATGCCGAAAATAGTGCGTAGAAAATATTTGTTTATTTCTAAATTACTCTTTATTCATGGACTACCATCATCACAAAATTGTATCCGTATTACCTCTACAAGTACCGTAAAATAAATATCAAACCCAAGTTACACTTTTATAATTAGGTCATAGCCTATTCCCTTCCCTTAGGCCGGCCCTAGACGTAACGTTTAGCTGCACAATAATAACTGCACACATCTATCGTTGCAAGTATACTTGAGCGTGTAGGTGAGAAAGCTGCGCAGTTCTAGACAACTGTGCATGACGGGATGATTCTACTGTTTCGCTTCGCACCATCGGAGCATTTAGAGGGAGTTTGTACAATCTTCGTTCAGTTTCGTTGTTTTTGTGTTCGTTTTAGCTCAAAGACTGTATTTTATTATTTAATTCGGTAACACCACCAATGCATAAGTTACACTTTTGGAATATGTATCCTTGTATCCCTTTTTGTCCAAATATTAAGAGCCAGTTTTCTTTGTGAAATTGTAAAGGTGCTATTTTACTGGGATTTTATAATATGTTGCTTGTTTACTTGTTTCATCTGATTCACTAAACCTTATTCATAAACAGAAAAAATAAATAGAAGGTTAACATTAATAAACTATACTTTTAAATATTTATTTCGTTTACATCTATTTTTTCTAACCCAATCATAGTGCGATGCACAGTGAAGATTTAAGAGTGTAAGTGCATATAGGCCCCTTCAAAGCACAAGTGTGTCCCCCTCCTCCAATCCGCTCCCGACGTTCTAACGAAACTGAAGAGTAGTTGACAACAACGTGAATAAAAGAAGAAAAATTCGCTCTATGGTATGGATCTTCTTCATGAGTTGTCACAAGGAATGCGATGTGATGTGATGAAAAACATGCTTGGCCACCCACCCTTCGGCCAGGAAAACAATAATGCATCACTTTGATTTTCTTACGCAGACAAAAAGTATAGCTAAAGATTAAAAAAATAATAGTGAGCAGTAACTTTTAAAGAAAACAGGAAGTGAAGGGCAGGATAAAAGCAAAGCATTTTCCACAAAGTACAATCAAATCCAAAAATAAAAACAAGTTAGCTCATTGAAGATTTTTGAATATATAAATAATGATAACATTATAATATGAGCAAGTATTGAATAATAAGAGAGCGTTTGAAGCGTTAGGTACTGGTTAAACGTGTTTGTTTAGATTGTTTTGCATGCACGCGTTTAATATTTAGCTATAACTAAACGTTAATTATTTGTTTAGTTGATATTCAAGTGTATAGAAATAAATAAATATCTAACTGCAGAGAAACAATATTTGAATAACATTTTTTTCCGTTAAATATAAACTAAAATATTTATTGGCTACATTAGTCAGGTAGAATAATCTGGATCAAATCCCTCTAAGATTAAACTGTTTAAACCGCATAAATTTAATTACTGTTTTTAGTTTCAATGTTAATAAAACCAACACAAAATACAACAACGCTTGTACAAGAAAAAATACATATAGAAAACGTGCTTCATTATCTAAGCAACTAGTTGATATTACTATTCTCTAAAGTCTTGTCGTGGCAACTAGTCCTCTCTTCTTCAGGCTGAATACTTCATGTCAATGTAACTCCTACATTTCATTGTCATCAACAGATCGTTTAAGTAGTCTACTTCTTTCTTAGTCTTCCGCTTTACACTTTCCCAGAATTTTACCATACATTATATTTACATGCAACTGACTGTATTTATAAACAAATAATAAAACAGTAAAATCTGTGTGTGCCTTCAATTCCCTTTGTTGACACTAAACTATTGCGATTGTTCCTCGATAAATGCTTACTGACGAACATTTAGTGAGGAACAACACCGTCCTACTTGAACTCTGACTTGAGGATGATGTATAGCTACATCGAAATGGTGGCCACTCACGCAGGAACATCATAAGAAGAAGGGGATTTCCTACAAAGAATCAACAATTTGTAAACTCCAACTTTTTTTTTACTATTTTCTATTCTAGTTAACTAATTTTAACTTTAATTTTGCGAATTTATAAGAAATTAGTTCTCATTAATTTAGGTTTCAATTAAATTACTAAGTGAACATACATATAATCATCAGTTTAAGTTCGTTAAACTAGCAAGTGAATAATATATTTAACTGTAAAATTATATTTTATAAATTTCTTAAGTTTAATTTATAAGCCTGATACTCTTAAAAGTAATGTGCTAATTTTAATATGCTTTTATTACAACGGATCTTATAATATGATTTCACTGTCATTCTTCATTATATGATTTACTTAATGATATTTTATGTAAATCTTATACTTGTCTTGTGTTTAATACAGCTCTATCCAATACTTATTCCTCAAAAGGGTCTTCTACCTACCCAGCCTATGAAGCCCTGGACCTGCTGCTTGAAAACAGCAGGCAAAGATAGAGTAGTTCTAATGACCTTGACCAATGTATATGGGGTTGCAACACTCCCCCTTGCCCCTCGCCTACAAGTATTGGCGAATGAACTAGGGTGTTTAGAACCTAGGGCCTGCTGAGTACTTATCGCAAACAAAACAGTGTACTAACTGTTGAACAAATATTCAAGAATCAAGATCACAATGATTATTTACTAGGCTAGTATAGCTCAAGTAAAATAAAATAAAATATATTAAAATAATATGTGGGAAATAATCATATAAGTAACAAGCTCTAAACTATACAATAATTAAACACATATTTGAATGTGTTTATGCATTCTAGGCACATGTATCATCATGTATTTGGCAAGTAGATTTACCACCATTTTAGAGTATACACGAAGTAGGGGTCACAGAGTGGGGAATGAGGGGCTAATTTAACTGTAGTAGCTAGACAGTGTTTTTGTTTTTTTAGCATGAAGTATTTATAGAGTTTTAACCTTGTTCTTTNGGCACATGTATCATCATGTATTTGGCAAGTAGATTTACCACCATTTTAGAGTATACACGAAGTAGGGGTCACAGAGTGGGGAATGAGGGGCTAATTTAACTGTAGTAGCTAGACAGTGTTTTTGTTTTTTAGCATGAAGTATTTATAGAGTTTTAACCTTGTTCTTTTGGATCTTGCTTAAAAATTTATAATTTTTTGCAGCGTACATTATCTAATTATTAGTCATTGAGAGTTTATATAGTTATACAATAAAGTATCCCAAAAATTAGGAGTGTAATTTCACAGTTTCAAAATGGTTGATCAAAAACAGGTAAAATAAAATTTATTTTCAGATGCAAATGTCTTAGCAATGACGTAGCGATAGAGAAATAAGCCCAATAGGGGAAAAAATCCCCCCCCCCTTTTTTTTGTTATTGTTATCACAGTTTAAGGATATAAATAGCTTCTGGAGCATAATTAAGACTGAATAGATAGTTTTAGGCTCATAATTATTATTGTAACGTGAGTTGGACAATCCACCTTATTCCTTCCATCGAGTTCTGATGGACGCTTGATCCATGTAGTACTTAATTTTACTCTTTATATATATATACAGTAGCCCCACGGCTTCTTTGGTGCTGACCGACAGCTCACAGCTGACTTCTGACAGTCAACATTTAGGTATATACCTAATTGGTAACTTTTCAAAGCCGTCAGCTGTCAGTCAGCACCAAAGAAGCCATGGGGCTTTTGTTTATATATTTACTTTGCGTATTGCTATCTGCGAGTCCGACACCTTAGCTCATTCGGCAGTTGGCCTGCCCACTGAACTAAGTGTTCCAGGTTTGATTTACAGCATGGCCTAAATAAATATTATTGGTAAAATTTGAATTTCCCCTCTCGCGGTGATGAACTAACAGCCGGGGGGCTGGGTGTTGTGGTTGTTCTAGATTTAAGTTAAACCGTGTGCTGATATAATCCCTTGGCCCAGAAAGTGCACGCTAAATACCTCAAACCAAAGAGAAATGATTATGCTACCTGTGTGTACTTTTAATTACACTCAACCAATTTAATAGTGAATGTCACTCTTATACAGTCAGGAAAGTGCTCATAGCTCTTGACATTTTTGCTAAAATCTCAGACTATTTAGGTATTGCGATGAACTGCAGTGTGCTGTGTTTTGATATTCCATTACAATTTGAGTGGATGATAATCATAGGTAGTTTCACGTTTTGGTGTGTTTTGAGCATAGTTCTGGTGTACTTTTATGAAGTCAGAATATGTAATAGTTTGTAAAGGTGGATATTGAAACAAAGAAATAATAAGTCAAAAAAGAGTGACGAGCGGAGTTGGGAGGTGCAAAGTTTCCCAAGATAGAATGCGAGTACGAAAAAAAGATGAATGTTTGAGATCCATTGTTCTAAGCTAGCGGTACCCATATTCACATTTTTCCAGGGGAAGCATCTCTTTACCTTTTTGGACCACGGTGGTTAAGAGTCTTTGACCCCCGAATCCTCCCTGCAGCTTTTAGAGTACAGAATATCTATTAATTTTCTCAGAATAAGCCACTGCAAGTCATAACAATACTTTTATCTCCTCTTTGCATGCATATGTGAGTACACAACCTTAATTACTTGTTTCATTCATACCTTATTAAATTAATATAGTATCAGAAGTCATTTATAGGCTTATAGGCATTCGATTACAATTACGAGTAAATCACCAAACACTATGTAGGCTTGCACCAAAATAATGACTGAAACACAACACTAACAGCTCACAGCTGGTAGAAAGCGGGACTAATACCTTTTGTCAGATATATTTTAACAAAATAATTTTAAAGAACCAACTAGATTTTCTGTGATATGTTCAAAATAGTTTTTTTTTGTTCAGTGTGAAAAAGTACTTTTAAAATATCGAACTTATTTACTAAGCTAGTACTCAACAGATTATCAAGAAATTTCACATATATACTTATAGTTTATATATATATATATACTTATAGTTTGAAAAATAATATTGCGAATAATTGTAAATATTGTATCTTACCATCCTATTCTACTAATATAATTATAAAATTGGAATCTTGCCTAAGTGTTTGTCTGTTTGTTGTTTAATCAAGGCCAAAATTCTGCACTTATTGTGCTGAAATTTCGCATTGACGACGTCCGTTTAACAAATAGGATATAATCTTTCTATTAAAACCCAATAAAATTGATCAATCATTGTATTATCCTATTGCATATATAATTACTTTATTTCTGTATTAATTGATTGCCAAATCAACTCCAGATCTAAAGAGTAATTACAGAATACACATCGATCTTAAATACAAAGAGAAACTATATTTTGTTTTCACATTTTAGTTGGCAAATATGTTTATATTACAAATAAAACTTATACATAGGTAACCTTTAACATCTTTATTTGCTTTGATCTTACATTCACCTGGATACATATTCAAATTCATAGAAGTAGTCTTCCATTACAAGGTAGCTTAAACAACAGAGTAAACAAGGAAATAATCAAAATAAATATTATGTACATTTTTGTGATAACAATGCAATTTCAAGGCTAATAAACTTTGCAAAGGAACTTATGGGTAACTAAAGATGTGCACCTTTAGCGGTTTTTTTTTACCTAGATTGAGACCCTAACGTCTTGGCCTGCTTATCTGCCAGTGCGGGCTACTCCTAAATCCAGAAATCTGATTCATTACCTTCTTACAATAGAAAACCTAGGATTGTGAATTTGAGCACTTATTAATTCTATATATATGGGTGACCTTGACACATTCAGCCACTTGATCACTACTTCCTCCAAAACCAAAACCAAGAAATAATCTTTAACTTGGGATAAATTTTAACATATGTACTCAGGGAAACTTAATAACGTGACATTATTACTTTTTAACTTCATGGCGTATAACCCAAACGGGTGGTAAAAGGCAGTGCTTTAAACTAAAACAAACTTAAATTAATTATATATCTAACCTTATACCTAAGACTGCGTGACTACTGCCATAGGTATTTCGAAAACAAAACAAAAGTATTAAACTAAAACATGGAATATGCATGCGTACTAAAATAACCTTATGCGTGTGCTTTCCTTATTGGTTGATTTCTTTTACTCTTATAGCCTATAAACGTTGCTCAAATATGGATTTATTGGACTCGGTTGTAGTAATCATCCGGCTACAATGAACTTAATTACTTTGTTCCAATCCAAATAAATGTCTGTACATGTAAAAAAAAAAAATTTATTAACCATCAAATTCTGTTTTAGAAAACCTAGAAACTAAAACGCCCAAGGAAAATTTTTATTTTGACGTTGTAATTTTTTGGAGGGAATCCTCTATTAGTGTTTGAACCCAAGACTTGAAGAAACTTTCTCTTCCAGAGTTCTTATTTGGGTAGCACTTAGAGCAACTGAAATTATGGAATGGGAAGGGGACAAAATGCTGAGTGCAGACAGTCACTGAATCACACCCTACAGGCTTGAAATTCATATCGTGGTTGCAGCAGGCAATGAAAGCCAGGTTACCCCACTGTGGCTTCCTGTTTCTGACAAGGAATGGAGGTGTGTGGGAATGTATATTACTCAGAAGTGCTTCCAGCACGCTGGTTTAGCTACTGCGTGTGTGACTTTTGATGTAGAGAATGAAATTTCACTCAAGGAACTGCTTTAATTCATCAATTACAATAATTTGTAAATAAATACCTTATCGATATAAGTTGTTTTGTTTGTTTTTAGCATAACGTCTTACTACCATTTGTACTATACGCTTAAGTACTATCTACGCTAATGTGCTAGGAATGAGGATTTTTTTATAAAGAAGAAGTGTACCCACATTTGCTTGGAGGTAGAAATAAACCATTAATGAAAAACTATCCTTACGATGGCCGTTTAAGATTCAAACACCGATCTAACCGTCATCAGCAGTCCAAAATATTGCGAGAGTGAAGCTTTAGATCGTTTGGTCACCGAAACCGGAATGACTATGAAGTTATAACGAATTTAATCTCACCAGAGGAAATGACACACCATTCAGGATGTGAAAGGAGGTTCCAGCAAGAAACTAAGAAAGATTTAAGATGACTAAAACGTGAATCAATAAAGTGTCCCTACAATTAAAGAGGTGTTGAAGGATTTCAAGATAGTTCTAAGGTTTATTGAATGTATGTGCAATGAGAAATAGAGTGTGGAAAAAAGACAGTCTCTTGAGAAGAAGACATTGAAAATATTAATGTAAACGGTATACAGCAAATATCTGAACATTTTAATGTTAATTAATATATTTCATTAAAATCTATAATGTTTGTGATATTAGGTTTCGTTTGTCCCTATTCCAATCACTTAAGGTTTAGGAGAAACATATTTCGTTTTAGTGAACTTCGGACATGTGAACCAAAATATCAAGCTAGGTCTATTGGTTCATTATAATCAGAGATGGCTGTATACTGAGATCTTAACACTTTAAACAAATATACCTTCAGCGTTTCAAATTACAAACCTAGAAAAATACAAAGATGGAATTTTTCAGGTATACTTAGTGAAACCCCAAGGTGTGTGACTCGTTCGTATTTTTAAAAATCAAATATGTTGAGCCAAATGCCTTAACCCTAGTGACTTCGGGCCAGTGCAACTTTAAACTCAATAAAATTTAACTTTAAATTATTGTCAGGGAAATCTATAGTGTATTCACCTTACACTAGTTTTTTTTACATACACAGTGAGTCGGACATATTAAACATTGCGACTATATACATCTATGGTAGGAGTGTAGGTAAATGACAGCTAGCAAAAGTTATCAGATCTACTCTCATATATCCATTCGCCGAACTATATGACCTGCATGACCATATGTTGATATTTGTCACTTTGGCAATCAAAACTTTCACAACAAACCAATGTGTTTTAATTATGTTTTTCTTTTAAGCGTTTAACTTCTTCTGCTAGCTGTCATACTAGCTATATAAAAATGAAATATTTGTCTTTCAATTTGTTTGTTTGTTGCTCAATCATGCTCAAATTACTGTACTGATTGTACAGCTAAAATTTCGCATGGAGATAATGTGGACGTTCGATTAGTGTATAGGATAATTACAAATTACACCCTTCATTTTGTTTCAATTTAGTGGCTTCAAAACACTAGTTTTTTACATTTTTCTCAGCATATGTTTATTTAATTTTCATTGGACAAACTTTTAATGGTTCCTAAATATAATTATAAAAGATATTACGGTCATCTTGAAAAAATATTTTCGCTACAGAACCTTAATTTTTGCCTGTAAAGAGCTCTTAGCTCATAAACTATGGGAAGGCTATCAATGGGAACTAATAAATAATCATCATATAAATAATATAGGATGTGTATTTGTTTGTTTGTTTGTAGGTGCTATAACTCCAAAACCAAGATAATTAGAAACCTTAAATTATAATAATATTTGTGTAATGCTGCCGATCCGTTTGTTGCTCAAACCCATCCAAACAAATGTATACTTTTAGTAGACATGAGAAATTAAAAAAGGACATGAATGTTTGAAACACTAAATATTATATACCAGTAGCAGGAGCCATTATTGAAGATATAAGTTGTAAGAGGGTGAAAATGTGATAGGAATGTATATTCCATTCACGGTAGGAATTACTCTCTGAAAGGTCCTTTTTCCTACCAATATCCTACTATATAATAGATTTTTGGTAGTACTATTTGAGATACGAATTAGCTTATCGTAGTAAATATTTTGTATTGTTAAATATAAAACTCTTTTGTTTGAAATACACTTTTATAAAATTGATAGATTCTGCACTATAAGCCAATATGCTTTTTTGTTTAGTCTTTGAAAATGAAAAGATCATGCTCTTTGGTGGACAAGATGTTCCTCTTTTATTAAAGGTTTTATAACAGTGTATGCTATTTGATTTATGCTTTTTGGTGAAATCTGATGCACTTTTTACTTTGTCTAGACTCTAGACCTCTCGGTAAGAGAAGTATTGTGATTGTAACAAAATCAAACGAGAGATTTAGATAGGCCTAAATGTAAACGTATCCTGACCCTCTGAAACCGAAAAGTGGTCTTCGCGTTGCCTTTATAGATTTCGGACTAGAGCCGAAACCACTTCACTGATCGGGCTAAAAATTGGTATCTAGGGTTTCCATAATATCCCCATGAGGAATTTTTGGAATAAGATATCCAAGCCTAAAGTTAAGGTTAGTTTACTGAAGGGCAAAAAGAGATAACATTTATTTTCTAAAGATCCGTTTAAACGATGTTTACTAAATTTTGTATAAGGGCATTGTTTAACATTACAAACAAAATGGTAATCCCATTTTCCCATTATATTGACTTTAAGGGCCCTTTACATAGGTAGAATTTTCCGATTTAGATAATATATCTACAACTATTGTTAAGATGAAATAACTTATCGTTGTAAAGCTGTAGTAATTTTAAAAATAAAAATATTTTAATATGGAATATATTTTTTATAAAACCAATAGTTTCTGAGCCACTAAAAACATACACATTTTTATGGAATACTTAGAAGTATTAAATTGATTGTTATGCTCTTTAGTGGACAATGTTACTGTAACACAGCGTTATATTATTACATTTATGCTTTTTAATGTTTTTCTGCAACAGTGTATGATATTTTGTATCACAAATTTTACGAGTGTTTAGTAAATGTCTTGTTTTTAGATTAAAGCGAGAAAAATTATTTGCGGTGCACCGTACCATTTTTTTTACACATCGCGTCTTATTAACTGTTAAGGTTATCCACATATGAACTAATTATGCTATTGAGTTAGCGATTATTAAGGATGAATTTAAAGGCAGTGTACCCGAATTTGCATGGAGGGAGAGTGAAAAACATTTTTAAACAATCCTCAGTACACCTAACCGGAATGATTCTAACCCCGGTCTCACTGTCATATTGGGAGTAACGCATTAGACCATGCGACCACCGAAGGAGGTTAGATTTACCATTTAGATATGATTTATATCTAAATTGCAATTAAATAATTAATGAGAAAATTTCAAGATCAAAGAAAAAATAACTATTCCAATATGAGAAAGTTAATATCTAAAACTTTTTTTTCATAACATTTGGATTTGGATTGGAAATTCGGAATTTATAGGTGAATTGAAAATTCGGGTTCGAGAAAAAATTGAATTTGACTAATTTGTAATATGTGTGTGCACATTATGTAGATATAAAATAGTATACTATTTTTAATACAAGCCCAAGAGCCGTAGAAAGGACTTGATAACATGTGTAAAACAGGGAAAACTTTTTTGTGTTTACAAAAACTAGAATAAAAATGGGAATACGTTCTTTCTTTTTAACTTGGTGTTAAACACATAAAAAAAGTTCAAATGGATTTACATGCATTTGCTCGAGCTTAATTGTAATATTACAGCTAAACTGTGGAAGGAGGGAGGCGAGCTAGAAGGGCGGTTTAGCATAAATCTAGAGCAAGCTGGACTACGGCTGTAATTAGCTGCAAGTTAACGGGGCTGGGATGTGCTGATGGAGGAGAGTAATGGGGGCAAAGAGGGGAAGTGAGGGCGACAAGCAAGACCTGACAAGGGCTAGAACACGAGGTATCTCTAATCCGACCGGATTCAAGATGAATTCCAATCGGACGCCGACAAGTTTGACCACCAGGGGTGGATAAACATCATCCAAGCACAGTCTCTCCGTTTGACATACATACACAGACCACACTCACAGTAAGATCCTGGATTCACACAAAGGACCTAACGGGGTCCAGAAAAAATATATGGTACGGATCTTCGCAAGGACTTACTCGCTCTATTGTTTAAAAATTGAGATATTTACCCAAAACTCGTAATATATTTGAAACTAATTAATATACACTAGAAAACCCAAGTATAAATTGCACTATATTTATGTAAAACTTTTTTAACCGGGTTTAAAATTTTATAATTTAATTTTTAAAGAATTAATGTCCTCATTTGTATGTTTGGACCGATAAAAAAGATCAATATTGGGTCCACAAGGATCAACACTTCGTATTGAAATTTCAACTTCCGGTTAAAATTGTCGACATTTTATTAGGTGTTGCAAATCTTCATGCCATCGCATTGCTATTAAATTCCTCATTTATAAATGTCAACCAATAAAAAATGTAAATATTGAATATTGAGTCTAAAACGGATCATTGTTGTACAAACATCTATCCTAAGAGATTCAAAGAAAAACAAAATAACCTTTTTGAGAGACTTAGTTATATTTAATTACTCTATGGCATTGGAGATTTATTGCGTTAAAACTCAAATAGTATCTCTTTATAACTAAAGATCACAAAATTGTATTAATATATTTGCCAATCTCTCAGACACTGTTGTTTTTATTAACATATATCTCATATAAAGTTTTTTATTTTTAATAGTACTACAATTGTACAGTGAAATGTTATTTAGTATCTCAAATAGTTGCGGAGATACGGAAGTTTCTGCTTTTGTAAAGTACCCTAAAGGTCATTTTATGGGAAACTGAAAATAGCTAGTTTATTTATAATCTTAATCAATGCCTAGATACGAATTTTAATCAAAATCGTTGGAGCCGATTTTGAGAAAATCAATTTTTTCTCTTTTCGCCCTTTATTAAACTACACTTAATTTTAAGTTTAAACAGACACACAGACAGACGGCATTGCAAATACCACTCTTTAGGGTTCAGGGAGTCATGAGACATGGACCTCCTTTAACATTTCAGGTTAGATTTTTTTTTACGGTTGCAAAGTTCGAAAAGTTGAAAAATATATATATTTGCGTATAGCTTGAAATTTATTGGTTTAATAAAAATACTCTTCAAATAAAATTTTGTAATATAAATAAACCTACATATTTGTAATGAAAAGTAATTTCATATCTCATATGGTTTAGGAGATATTATATAAAAAAATATACATACGCATCAGACTGGAGCCCTTAAAGTAATTTTGCCGAAATATTGAGAGTAGCCATTTTGTTTAGAATATTTATAAATGTTTAGTTATGAAATTTAATCAAAACCATTAGGGCCAATTTTGAGAAAATGACTATTTCTCTTTTCCCTGTCAGTAAACTAGGTACCCTTAATTTTAGGGTTGGATATCCAATTCCGAAAATCCCTTGGGGCAACCCTATGAAAACCCTAGATACCAAGTCTTAGCCTGATCGATTTATCTGATTACCAAACCCTTCCTTCACCTCTGACAAGACATCTTGTGAATGTGAGAAATGCCAGGCCTCCACCGTGGTTTGGATTCCACGTTAAACTGTAGGTCCTTCATTTTATCTCACAATCACCCTACCATTACACATTAGCGTAAGTGCGTACAATCCGAACGGGTAGTAAGACGCGATGCTAATAATAATAATAATAATAGGTTGATCGGTAAAATAGTTTAAGCTCTAGTTAGAGGTACAGACAGACGGAATTTTTTTTTAAAAAAAACACTTTTTTGGATTAGGGGGGTCATGAAACGTCGACATTCATCAAAATTTCGAGTTAAAGTTTTTTAACGATCACAATACTTTCTCTACCTGTTAGATAGCGAGAAAGTAAAAACAAGAGATTCGCTTGGTTTCACAAAATTTAATCATGTTATTTTCGTAAATATACTTTCAAAGTAAATAAGTGAATACCCTATTTCTAAATCAATAGATACCTAGTACACAATGATGTCCCCACAGTTGAAGGCGTCAGTCCCGTCAAGATTGGTTTGCTGGTGACGGGGAGGTTCAGGTTCAAATCCTAGCCGTGTTTTCTGAGAGTTAATTTTCCTAAATGATTGTCCACTCTCGTTTCATGGAAATATATATATAGTTTTCATCTTTGTCCATTTAGTGTTATTTAATGAGGCTGGATCTTTTAACACTCTTATAACGTAGCCTATTGCTGACCTGTGGTATTACTTTTATTATTTGTCTCACAGTCACCCATTATCATTTAAAAAGAATATTAATTTGTGTTACTTTACATTTAAATTATAATTATATTAAAATTAAATTAGATAACATCAGGCATTATAATGCATTGTGTAATGGAGGTGTATAATATGCTTATTTTTTATAATAATACTATTACTAAACAAAAGCTATAATTAGTTGCACTATTTGGATGGCAGCTGGAAGCAAACGTATTAAACGTGAATTACTCTAAGGGCAATACATTGTTTGGCCCCACTTGTGGAAAATCTGCAACTCTTAGACGAACAACAATAACATAATCGAATAGGTATTTCCTCAGACCTTACAAACCTCCTTATAGTGATAGACATAATCATACAAATTATTTTAAGAAATGGCGAAGAAATGATAATACTTAATCGGAACGAAGTTACTGTCCTCTTCACCTATATCCCTATCCCCCTACTGCCTCTTAACACACATTCCTTTGTAGTTTATCAACCCTTGTCCTATATTTAATACCATGTGTTGTCAAAGGACCAAATAACAGCTGCTTCACTGTAGGCACCAGTCATCCATTTACCTCACCGTAAATACAAATATTTTTTTCGAAAGAATAGTATTTTATGACAAAGTTAAAATAACTCACACTTTAACATTCTCATTCATCATCCTCATCATCACCATTCATAATAAGGTGAGTTTTTAATTTGTACTTCTATCTAGTCTAAAACTAATTGCGTAAACTTGTTTGACCAGGCCTTAACATATCACATGAAAATTGGGATAGGTGACTTTAATGCAAAGATAGGGAAGGAAGAATCTTTAAGCATACTAAAGGAAAGGAAAGTTTGCATGATGTCAGTAATGATTGCGGATTAAGGTTGATATATTTTGCTACTTCAAAGAACCTTATTGTGAAAAATACTTGCTTCCAAAATAAGGATATTCATAAATAAACTTGGACCTCCCCAGATGGAAGTACAGATGATCAAATAGCTCACGTGCTGATAGATAAAAGACGCCATACATGCTTAATGGATGTCAGGTCATAGAAAGGTGCAGATTGAGATTAATGCCACTACTTGGTAGTAGAAAAACGTAGGGACGTCTGTCAGTAAAAAAACAACAATCAAGCGGGAGAGTTAGAAAGATATGATGCATAAAAACTGGAAAATGGTTAACGTAGGAATAGATATCAAATTGAAATATAAACTGGTTTGTTGCTCTAGAGTGGTTAAAGGATGAGGAGGTAGCTACAAATCTATAGAAACAGTGGAAAATTGTCTGGAATAATAATATTAGAAATGTAACAAAGAGTAGTATGGGTCTTTGTAAAAAGAGTAGGATGAGACCATGGTTTGACAACGAATGTTTAAAATAAATAGAGGTGAAAAGGGAAGCAAAATTACATTGGTTAAAAGTCCTAGTATAGTGAGCTTTAAACGCATTTAGTAATGAGAAAAAGAAGGCCCGTACTTTATTCAGAAACAAAAAGAGAGAGTTTTTAAATGGTAACGTTAACGAGATAGAACAAAATAGCAAAAATAAGAATAGCAGGGAACTTTATTTAGGTATCAAAGGATATGGGAAAATTTAATTAGGCTAGGGCCAATTTGTTGAAAGATGAGAATGAAAACATGATGGATTCAAGAGAGAATTTGAGCAAATGAACGACAACTTCAGGCATATTTTGAATGTTTAAGAAGGATCCAAATTATGTGAGGGTGTCAAAATACGTTCTACAGGACCACCAGTCCCAGATCAAGATATTAGTGAAGTCAAAGAAGCTACTAAGAAGTTAAAGAACCATAAATCTCAAGGTATATATTCAATTCCAGCAGAGTTAATAAAGAAAGGTAGTGAAAATACAGTCAATATAGATTCAAAAATTGCTATGTTTTATATGAAATCATAAGGTACTACCATAAGAATGTGAGGAATGTGTTATAATACCCATTTTTAAAAAGGGGAATAAAACCTAGTGTAATGACTACAGAGAGAGATAGCTTACTACCATCAACATACAATAAAAATTTAACCAACGTAATTTTAATGAGATTGACGCCATATGCAGATAAAATTATTAGGAATCATCAGTGTGGAATTCGACGAAATAGATCAAAAACTGATTAGATTATTAATATTTGGCAAATATTAGAGAAAAAAAGGAATTTAATATGACGGTTCATCAATTATACATATATTTTATAGAGGCCTATTTTTCAGTTGAAAATAAAATCAGATGACATTTTAGCTAAGTTTGGGATACCCAAAAAATTGTCAAGCTAATTGAGGTATATTTTTCTGATACGCGTGGCAGTGTATGGGTTGGATGTAAGTTATCAGATACTTTAGAAATACATAATGGGTTGAAAAGAGTACATTCGGGAATTGAATGCTATTACTTTGTCAGTAAGTTGTTGACATGTCACCTGCTTTCGAGGAATGTAAGACTCAGAATATAAAAAACAATAATTTTATAGGTGTGAAACGTGGTCTGTTACCGTACGTAACGAAAACAAATTTAAGGTGTGCCTGCATGTTTAATTTTTTTAATGGTAATTCATTTTATTTAATAGTGATTTTAGGAGCCCTATACATATTAATGTACGCTGAGAAGCCTAACGCATTTCCATAGTATTTTGAAAATGCATTCGACACAAACAACTCCGAAATAACTGCAATGGTTTCTGGTCCAGGAAGACAACAAAATAGCTCTTATCATTCCGTTTCTTCACTTCCTGGCAGGCCGTCAAGCTAATTATGTCACCAGTGGCTACTGGTGTGCTTCTGAATCGCAACGCTTCAACCGCTGACCTTTCTAATGCCACAATTTGCTAACTTGATTATTTAGGGCAGATATGTCAAACTCGTTTGATCATTGGGGCCACATTTAACTTTACATTAAAATACAATAATGTCACAATCATAAGTAAATAAAAAAAATGTTTAAAAATACATATTATCATAAAAATAAAATTCTACAAATATTAGATATATTTTAAGACTTACCTCTATTTTCAACCAGATATACGAAACCTTTTATTTGCAGCAACTGGGTGAAAAGTAGAATCTAATTCTTTTGTTGAGGTCACTTTCATAACTGTTGACAAATTGTTTTCCGGGAACCATTATCTCTCTTGTGCTTGTTCTTTTTCGTAAGAGAAAACCATTGTTCACATACTTATATCCTGTCATACATTGTAAATATTTGGTGAGCAAATTTGAAATATTTTAGGAATCGATATCTGTTGAATAGAGTGTAAATATTTGGCTACACCACACATAAGCTAGATTTCCTTAAATAATGACCAATTTCCAAATTTTTTGGTCACAAATAGTATTTGTAAAAACAAGTGTCGGTCAGCATTACCCTATGATTTGGTTCTTCAAAATATCCATGGGTTATTCGGAAGTGGCATATTAGGAAAAAACTAATGGGTATTTTTTACTCCATTATTTGCAGGGGTTGACTAGGAAGCTAAGAATCATAAATGATTGTTAAGGTTTTAGTAGATCATTCGTTTCTCCGTATTCTCTTAATCGGGATAATAGTGTTAAATAATTTATTATTCCCTATTTTATAGATAAAATAGTGACCAATATGTTGCGAGCTTTGCGCAACAACCTCAATGAACATAAATTTTGAAGTTTTAGAGTTTAGTATAAAAACATATATTTTTTGAAAATTGTCTTATAACAATAAACACACTATCGAATATAATTGTGTGGTGAATAAAATATCTATGAATATAAATATAATACGTGTCTCTATGTATAATTGCCTAATGTATGTGTGTGTCTTTCCGCACACTCCAGAATCTTTGTATGACATAAAAGACTGAAACTAAGCACATTTATAGTATAGACCACGGAACAGAACCTAATGGAGCCAGATTATTCATTAATTTCTGAGAACATTGTACGAACTTAAGGGCAAAAAGAGATAAATTCGATTTTCCCAAGTTTCACTTTAGCGATTTTAACTAAATTTCGTATTCAGGAAATGTCTAACAAAGAGATTTCAAACTGATGATGAATAACTTTACAATTTCCTACAAACCTAAACAATTTCAAAGTAGATTTTATATTATTTAAAAACTTATTCTATTCCCTCCACAAATATTTTCTCTCTCTCTCTTTCTTTCAAATATAATCGACTATTAGAAATATATGTTAGAATTTCTATCTTAAACTGCAAAAATGGAAAACAAACAGAGATGGTTGGACATTTGAGTTAGTAAATTATTTTATTTATATTTTAATGTTAGTTATACTCTTGAAAAAAGTGAAACATCCTGTTTTCTTACTCTAAATAAATTAACTAACAAAATAAAAAAATAATAATACCATGTGACCTGTGATTAAAGCGAATAGGGGGAAAGAAACAAATTATTTTTAATGTTATTATATTACCGTGTATTTTTTTAGTAAATTAAGATTAAATATTTGTTGTTTTATTCTTATCATCTCAGTCTTTAAAACAAATGATTCAAATAATACATAGTATAGGAAGTAAATGTGATATTATATGGTAAAATGTATCTACTTATTGTAGTCAAGTTAAGTTAATATAAAGCTAATAAATAAAAATAATATTGCCACCTTCGATATTTATAGCATCTCGTAAATATTGTCAAGTCCTTAACAAGATGATAAATCCAGCCCACTTAAAACCAACATTCATTCCATCCAATGCGGGAGAAGCCACAGCATTTCAACGTAAGCTCCCTATAACAACAATGGGTCAGGGGTGTATAGTAAGTAGGCAGATGATCACCACTGAAATACAATATATCGACCGTGAAATAAGGTAATGGGGCTCATTTATCACGGCAGAAAGAGCCCTTCTTAATTAGGCAAGTGTTAGTAGATTGGAAGAGGGCCGTTTGCTAATTGGGTACTATCCTTACCCCACCTTCTTCTCTCATATAGATAGAAGGTCGCATCTTGGCTGACACAATCAGAAAGACCACTCTATCATTTAGGTGTTAACCCGAAAGGACAATGGTGATCAAAACCTTCCTGCTATTTGAAACAATTAATAGGAGCATTACTGGCATACCAGCCTACTCTAACTATGTGGAATGCCTTTCCAAACTACCTGAAAGGAGAATGAAGCTATACCAAGTTCCTCTATTATCATGCGAGTAACCTCAAACCACTTAAATCACCCAGGTGGAAATGAAGAAACTATTGTTCCTCCCAAACTTATATATACAGCCCTTTCCCTTCTTCAGATGTAATAGGAGCAGAGTTTAGTTTTTATTTCGTGGTAGTGAATGGGTCGCATTTTCTCATTAAATTCAAGTGAAACTGCGTAGCTCAATGGCTACGCATACGCACAAATTAACAAATTCATAGGGTAGTTTGTTCGCGAATTTTGCTAATCGAGTCCAGAAATAACCGTTAATTCCATTCTGGTATAGATATTTACTTTTGCGAAACAGCTAGAAGAGAGGAAGTATTGTGATCTTTAGCAAAAACAATTCGAGATTTTAACGTATGTTAAAGTTTCGTGACCCCCGAAACCCGAGAAAGTGGTTTTCGCCATTCTGTCTGTCGGTCTATTACTCGGCCTATTGCTGAAACCATTGGTTAAAACATGAATTCTAGGGTTAACATAAGATTTACAAAAGGAGTTTATGGAACTATCAATATAACCCTAAAATTAAGGGTAGTTTCATTAATAGTGAAAATGGAAAAAAATATTTTCTAGAAATAGGTGATAACGATTTTAATCAAAATTCGTATTTAGGCACAATTTAGTATTAAAAACAATATTGACCATTATTTCGTTTTTTAATATATTTTTTTTAGCGTATGGCACTACTGACTGCAAGGGACATGACATCCGATTTGGTCGCTTGTATATAGACTTTCGCCACTTTGATGGCACAGAACGTTGCCCAGGGTACATCTATAGAGGTTGTCTACATGTAGCAGTAACGACATGATGTGATGATAGTGAATATGGAGGTGTGGGCCAGTGGGAGTCTTAAATAATTCCCCTTGAGAGAAAAATAACTTAGGTTCCAAATGGGAATCGAACCCTGGACCCTTAAGTTCGTAGCCAGGTGCACTGACCACTAAACCAAGGGGCGAGATATTAGTTCTGTAAATGACTTAAGGGGTGCTTTATGTCGCTTATTTTCCACAACAATTAAATAACTCAAAAATTTTGATTTCAAGAGTTATTTAAATTTTAAAATACGTCATAAGTATAAATATTATGTTCTTGTTAGGAAAAAAAGAGTATAGTTGACATTTATTTTTCCAAATCATTTGGAGTTTTTCACTATTGTCGATTTCCACCAACATGATTGCAATTAAGTTTTTGGGATCGTAATTCAAAAATGATTTTTTTATTATTAGCTTATAATTAATTGTTATGAATTTTAATATATATATATATATATATAATTTCAATGAGGGGTTTATATGAATTATTTTTTGGCCTACAAACGTTATACATTTTCGTAAAAAGTATATTACTATTTAAGTAAGAAGTTCTTATGAAGTAAGTCTAGGTGATGTTTTATTTTGAGAGAGTCCTGTGGTGGAATAGAAAGTTGTAGTTAATAATACTTGTACTCTCACCTTTATTCTTCCTCTTGATAATACTCGCATCCTTAAAACCTTTACTATATGACTTTTAATTTTTTTTTTTATATGATAGTGATTCTATTACCAATTTCACAGCCTTCATTTGGGATAATTTCAGTTCCAAGGGGACCTATGCTACTGACCATAGCCTTTATGTCATAGAAGTCCTTGTATCAGAGTTTTGTATATGGAATGGCTATACTGTTCGATTCCAGGCTGGTACCATGGATAATTTTACCGAAAGGAGAGGTATCCCAAATTTCCCCAGGGTTTTATTAATTAGGCTTAAGATAAGTTTAAAAGTTTCTACTGGTTCCACACCCTCATATACACAATCAAGATAACTTCATCTCATCGAAACATGAAAAGAGCCTTCATAGAAAGGATGTACTATTAGTACATTCAGGCGTCCCCTGGGCTACGGTAGTTTAGTACTGCTGGGATACCAGTGATGCAGCCCAAACACGTGTATATATATATATATATATATATGTGATTTATTTTATTTCCAGGTAGCGTATGGAGTCAAAGTGGATAGCAAAAATGAAATTACTTTGCTGCCTAGCGCAATTGTTGGAATAGATGATAAATTCTGTATCATTTTCTAAGGAAAAAGGCTTTCTCAAAGACTGCACTATGCAAGTACCCAGTTCAATTACACTAAGGTGACAATATATTTCGTCCCATACAGAGAGTCGTATGTATTTGTTTTCAAAGCATAGATGTTAAGGTTGAAAACATTTAACTTACTGCTTGAAGAAGAAACCAGACACATCTTCTTTGGGTAATTGCATGACTGCCTGTATATCTGATTTTAATACATCCTTTTCAACCAGGTGCCGATCATAATTACCTTTAAAATGCTCTTTTTTCTTGTCTTCTGCATTATCAAAAGCCATGAAAGTGTCACGTAAATTTTTTCTAATAGGCGAGAATATATTATATTTGTGTGGGACTATTCTATAAAATAAGTTATAGTTGCCAATTGGTACAATTTTCTCGTTCCAACTGGTCATATAATTCTTGTGAATGTCTGCAAAATATTTGCTTCCATCAATGAAGAACCTCAATGTGCTCACACGGGTGTAGTGACTTTACACCTTTGGTAGTGAATTAATATGCAGTTTAATTCCTTCCCTTAGGCTAGGATCCACAGACTTCTGTGTGTCATGCATTCCTCTTAGATGATTATATGATTGAACATTTGCAACATACTTAGCTTTATCCAACAGGGTACAAATCGGGCTAAGGTGTTCATGAATAACAATTTAAGGACTCAGAATTATTTCGATGGAAATAAAAGGCATTATTGTTTTGTCGTCCGCTTTTGGTACCTCCAATACGAAGTAGCGATATTTTTTCTGAATAACCTGCGTAAGAATTTGTAATAAACTGTATATGTTTTTTAATATCACCCGAATTCCGAAATGAAAAAAACAGCTTTTTTCTTTCATCTTCGTTGAATTTTGTGGAACATTCAATTCTGCAATTTTTTCTACATCTGGTTTTAATTTTCATTTCATTTCGGATATTTCTTTCTGTGTGCGATTCGTAGACCTTTTCGCTATTCCTCAAATTTTTTAATAAATTCCTTTACCAGTTTATTCGTAATCATTTTGCGTTTGACGCCTTTTTTGAGAAGACATGTCAAAATGTAAATATTCTGCATATCTGAGAATGAGTTGCTCATATTCAAATATCTTTCTCCAAAGGTTGGTTTTTAACCATTTGGGGCCTACTTTGGTTTCCATTGACAATGACTTCATTGCTTGGGTTTCAAATTCCTAAATGTCCCTCCAGCAACCATCCCTTAAAACACAATTGTGAACACATTTCTTCGTTTAAGGCACACTCTGATTATCCTATACATCTTTCCATTCTATTCAAAAGGAAATTATTCATTTCCCACCTGTATAAAAGCACAAACATAAACCCAATATACTTTGACCTTTATTTACTATCCAAAATTACACTATCAAATGACATTAGCGTACATAATGGAAGGTAAACCTTCAATGTGGAAAATTTATTTTCAGAAAGAACACCATGACTCATATTTCATTGATGATTGAGGATAGCTTTTTTGTTGTTGTAAAAATACATTATAATAAATTGTACAATTACAAGGAAAATTGTTTTCTGTATGAACGTTATATTTATAAATAAAACTAACGTGAGCCATATAGATTATTTTAATACGTAAAGTAACACGTTAAAATAACAAATTATTGATGAAAAAAAGGAGATAGACAGTATTCTTACCCTTACAGCAATATCGTGATAACAGAAAATAAGTCACTATTTTTGAAAATTTTATGACGATCTTTAGTACAACAACCAAACCATTAATGGGATAAGATATAAGACAGTGTTGCAACCTGCATAGTGTTTTTTATAGCTCCACGTTTTACTATCCATTCAAGTTAAACGCATATGCACAAATTACGCTAATGAGTTAAGGATGAGGAATGTTAAATTTAGATTAAGTGTATTCGCATTTGCGTGGATGGAGAGTGGAAAACAATTTAGGAAAGCTCACTTCAGTATACCCGAGAGGGATTTGAAACACGATCTCCCTGTCATCAGCAATATAGTCTAACACGAGAATGATGCCTTAGAACATTTGGGCATTGAAGCAGGTCCTACACAGATCACTTAATGTTTAGGCAAAATGGCGACACAATTGTTCCCTCGTGGTGAGTTTTAGAAGCCTCAGATGT